>PVHY01006368.1:28328-75250 GCA_004024945.1 Uropsilus gracilis | reverse complement strand
TGATCCATTTCCTCGTCCTTGGTGAGGGTGCGATTTCCCGGGACTTGGTAGAACGTGCTGTTTATCATTCCTGTACTGCTTTTGGAGCACCTTTGGTCTTGGTGGGTTTCATCTCTGCAGTTTGTGCTACATTTTGTTGCTCCTTCAGTCATGCTTCAGGTCTTTGGCTTTGGGGGCATGACTCCGCCTTATATTTTGGAAGAGCAGATCCTCAAAGGGACATCCATCAGCTGATGGTAGGTCTCCTCCCTTGGGGCTTTGCTGTGGGGCCACTGCCATTAGACAAGCCTCTTTATTTTTGAGTCTAGGTCTTGCTATTTTTGCCTGTGGAACCGCAGGCTACTGTTGCCCGTGGTACCACAGACTCAAGCAATCCCTTGCCTCAGCTTCCCAGGTAGCTGGCATTACAGGCGTGTGCCACCACGCCCAGCTACTTTTATGGGTTTTGTGGGGGTGTTTTGCATTTTTTGCATTTATGAGCTGCTTGAAATTTCAGTACCTGGTATGACCTAGAAATCTAACTAGATAGCCTTTTATCCTGACCCCTACTTACTGGATAAATTAAACTCATTCTTTTCTCCATTGGAGATTCAACTTTAATAATGTATAAAATTGCCATATATATAATATATATAGATATATATAATATATAAAATTGCCTTGTGTTAGTTTTCTTTGGCTGCTGTAACAAATCGTCACAGACTGTGTACCTTCAAACAACAGAATTGTATTCTCTCTTAGTTTGGAAGACTAGAAGCTGGAATTCAAAATGTGATAAGAGCCACATTCATTGGAAACTCAGGGAGAGACCCTTCCTTTGTGCTGCTTCCAGCTTCTGGTGGCTACCAGCGACCTTTGACATTTTTTGGCTTGTAGACACATCATTCCACTCTCTACCTCCGTTGGCACATGGTGTGCTCACATTGTGTCTCTATGTCCAAATTTCCCTGATCTCATTAAGACACCAGTCACTGGATAAGGGCCGACCTTATTCCAGTATGACCTCATCTTAACATCATTACATCTGCAAAGAACTTACTTTCAAATAAGATTGTATTCACAGATACTGGAAATGAGAATTTGACATACCTTTATAGAGCACACAGTTCAACCCACAACATCCTTGAATTCCAATTGCTATAGTTAGGTTATTTTATATTTTTCAAATGTAAAATTTGAAATTTTGTGGTCTTATACATTTAATACCACAGATGATCTTAAAATTTGTCAAAAGTGCTCCTGAAAATGTTATTTGAACTTTTTGTCACTATTACATTATAGTTACAGATTAACATGAAGAAAAGCATTTTAATAGGATACTAAGTCTTCACATCCAAGAACATTAATTTCTTTTGATATTGTTTTATATCTTATATCAATTTTTTATAGTTTCTTACATTTAGTTCTTATTCATTTCTTTTGATAATTTATGGATATTTTGTATTATAAGCGGTATTTTTTTCTGCTGTGTCTTCCATCTGTTTATTGTAATATATAAAATAAGTTATGTGTTTCTACATCTTGGGGAAAGTTAACTTTTCAGAAATCAAATTGTCATGAAATTTGTATCACCTGTGAAAGAGCGAGATCACTGTACTCTTCTGTGTAAAAGTCTTCAGTAGTTTCGTGCTTCATTTAAGTCTAAACTCTGATGTGACCTATCAGATCCTGTATAATAAAGGCTTTTATACGTCCCACAATCATTAGCCACATACCTCTACCCTCTGCTGAAAATTCCATTATTCTAACAGAATGTTTGTCAGTTCTCTTTTGTTTCTGGGCCTTCACAGATAATGGTTTCTCTCAGAGAACTTTTCCCTTACTGCCCCCCTCCAGTCAATTCCTGATCATCGGTCAGGTCCAAGTTTAGATACCACTTCAACTGAGACGTCTTCCGGTATGACTACCACCTCCATCTCCACTTGTTTTTCCTTTGTGCTGCCTTAGCAGCTTGTGCGTACCATAAATGGCAACACCTCACTAGAGTCTATTACTTTTTACTTGCCTATATTTCCTACTAACCTATGAGTTGCATGAGGTAGTGACCATGTCTGTTTTATAGCTATTCTCGTTCCTTGTTTTATAGCTAGTGCCCCATAAATGTTAGTAAAATTAATGAATAGATGACTGAATGAATGAACCTTTAATGAGACCGGGAACCCAGGATTGGGGCTTATTGCCCGAAGCAATCTTGGGACCTGTTCTGTGTTTCTGCCCCTCCCAAACCATTTGAGACTTTTTATTTCATTGTCTATAGTATATATTGATTTACATTTAAGCAAATATAAAAACAACCAGTAAGTGTTAATATTGATTTTTCTGCCATCAGCTACCTTGTTTTCTTTCTGTAACAATTCCTTTGGAAGGAAAACCTTTAGATATTTTGCTCTCTCAAGTCTAAAAACATTTTCTATTGTGATGTTATATGGCTCATACTTTCCCTCAGAGTACTCACAGCATTAGTAACATTTACATCTGGAAGAAAAATGAACTCTAGAGATAGGTTGAAAAGGTACAAAGCTAAGATATTACCAGCAATATGTGTGAAGTTGGTGAGCAGATCATCACATATGATGGAAATTAAGTTTATGAAAACTTAAATTTATATAAACTCTAATATTAAGTATTTCTTTAGTGATACCAATTCCAGAGGGTTGTGAAAAATTATATTAGCCTTAAACTTTTAAATTGTATTTGCCTTTAATATACAATTAAAGGTGTTCATTTTATCAATTACATTAAATAGTGGCAGTTGAGACATATCAGTTATCTGTTTGATGCATTAAAAAATGAGCCCAAGCTTAGTGATTTCAAATAACACACATTCATTATCTCACAGTTTCTAAGGGCCAGAAGTCTGAGCACAACTAACTGGTTTTGATTCAGAATCTCTCACAGACTGCTATCAAGGAAATTAACCAGGACTAGAGTCTTACCTGAACCTTGACTAGAAAAGGATTATCTCTAAGCTCATATATTTATTTGTTGGCCCAGATTCCTGACTCTAGAAACTGCAGGTTAATATTTATATGTGGGGAGCTTCTCAGCTGGTACAATTATGTGTAGTATCATTGGCCCATTTTCCATAGGCTAGGAAGCAAAGTGTGACTATAAGGCAGTTTTTACCATGACAGGATCGTAGAATGGGTTGAAAATAACAACAGAATAGAAACTTGGGTCCTTTAACAACTTTCCACCATATACCACCCTCTTATCTATGAACTGCTCCACAAGAGAAAAATAGTAACTTACTTTGCTTGATTTTTTCTGCCATCAGCTTCTTTGGAGACAAAATTGATTACCTAAGACAAGAATAGGATGCACTCTCCCTCTCTTCCTCTCTGCCATATACTTATAGACATACATATGTATATGACCAATCAAAAAGAAGTCTTTAAAGTGAAAGTATAGTGGCAGTGTTTTACATTTTAATATTATATTTAGAATCAGAACTATAAAGGAATGTCCAAAAAAAGTTGAATACAAGATAAAGAGAAAATAGGAGACAAAAAAATAAATAAATAAAGAGGAGCAATCTAATACCTACCTAACAGGAATTCTGGAAACAACAGGGGAAAAGGAGGGTAGGAAATTATGAAATAAATGCCATAAGATACCTGTTTTTTTCCCATATTCTAATATATTTGAAATTAGAACGCTTGTTATAATCAATGGTGACACGTTTTAATTGGCAGCCTTTTTTCTTTTACAATGGCACAGTGCTAATTATGCTCTTAGGTTACATAAAATGCTAAAATACCAAAAAATGTTTTCCCCAAATATGGACCATGTCCAAATTAAAACATCCTCTAAAAATCTCTCAGTGAAAAAACAAAGTCCTATATTATTTTGAAGGATTAGTATTTTGAAAAATCAAAGCAACAGGGATAGAGAAAAGACCCTGAGAGTGTTTATTGTATATTAAACATTTGTGTACCCCAAAGTTCATATGTTGGAGCTTAATCCCCAGTGGGATCATTTACAGCCTGGGAGGTGGTTAGGTCATGAGGGCTCTGAGTCCTCCTGAATAAGATTAATACCCCTTTATAAAAGGAGACTTCAGCGTTCTCCCTTGCCCTTTTTTGCCATATGCCCGATTAAAGGCACAGCAAGACGACAGCAGTCTAAACCAAGAAGCAGGCCGTCACTAGATACCAAACCTGCCACTGACTTAAACTTCAAATTCCCAGTCTGGAAACTGTAAGAAATACATTTCTGTTGATTATTTAAGTCACTCAGTCTGTGGTATTCTGTTTCAGCAACCTGAATGAACTCTTAAGACAAGCTTTTAGAGATTTTTTAAAATACCATATAAAGCAGTGGGTATAAGAATAATAATGTCTATAAGAATAGACATTTCCACCTTGGAAGTTAAAAGATAAGGACCAACTCTTTTGAAATGCTTTGTGAAAATTATTTTCGACCAAGTTATTTTCAGAGATACCTGTTCTTAGAAAGTTGCTAGAAAATGGATTCTGTCAGCACTAGAGGGTTATTAACTAAGAAAAAGATACAGATTTCATGCAACAAAGGATCCAACATTTATAGCAGTGACAAGTTCCTTCTCATTGTAATGAATAAAGGATGCTTTAGAAAACTGGTTCATTCAGTAAATTTAGAGAGTACGCAATCCAGATTGAAGCAGACAGATGATTCTAAGAAAACAGTCTCCAGGGGGAATAGATAGAAGTGATGGATTACCCAATAGGTTCGAGTATTGAAAATTCGCTTGAGAGGTAGGCAGGGTTTGAAGAATTATATAACTTTCAAGACTAAATATTAACTCAACCAAAACTTGTGATGTGAGTACTAAGTCATGTGTGGTAGGAAGTCTAATGTCTGGAATTGATGAATCAAGAGAAAGTCGGATAGGGTTATTATGTATCATACAGAGGTAAATACCAGAAGAAACAAGGGAAAGAGCTGAAAAGAGAACAAGGTTTTTTTTATTTTAAGCTTTGAAATATTATTTGACCTCTTAGACTTTGATAAAAAAATTTTAATTAAGTAGGATTTCAAACAAAGTAGTTGTAATGGTACGGTCAAATAAAAATTCATACCAGATGTGAAAATTAACCTCAGTTTTGAAATATTTGCAAAGGATTTTGAGAAGAAAATGTTACTATTTGGGTTAAGGGATTCTCTTGGGATAATGGTATAAACAAAAGCTAAAAGGGGGTAAGGGATGAGATGTGTTAGAGGTAGCTAGGTTAAGTTGTACTAATATAGCAGTCCAAGTGACAGCCAGATTTCTCTTAATAAAATATTTTTGTTCAGATCTCGATAAACAGAACTGCCCCTGTGATAGCTCTTGAACATATCCCCTAAGTTTCTACTTGTGGTAGAGCCATTTTACTCTGACTGGGTTTTTCCTCTTACCTTTTTTTGTCCTGCAGTCTGCCTCCTTCCCATATCCTTACCTTTTTTTTGTCCTGCAGTCTGCCTCCTTCCCATATCCTAGATCCACTTCTCTTCCATCTTCTGGAATTTTAATGTTGTTTTCCTTTCTTATGGCTTTCTAAAGACTCATTCCTTTCCTGTCTTTATGTACCTGAACTAAAAGCTTGTATTTCCTTCATATATCTCATAAATTAAATTGATCCATACCAGAACATAACAGTCATCACCTTCCTCCATCTCTCTTAAACAGGACTATTTGCTTTGAATCTATATTTATGTAGTTTTATTTCTCACCAGTTAACTTGCTCCATCCAGTGTCTTTTGTTCTCCTTTCCTTGGTAGAGAGAGAGAGTTGACTTTCTTCCCCCTGGGGTTGTAGAGAAAGAGTGCCTTCCTTCATAGTAGAAGGTAAAATACCATATAACACCTCAAGTCAAGATAGCATCTTGGCCAGGCATGGTGGTGCATGCCTGCAAGCGGCAGCCTAGGAAGCCGCAACCAGGGCCAGGGATCGTGGTTTGAGTCCTGCCAGGGACACATAACGAGACCTAGTGTGGTGGCGTGCACCTGTAATCACAGCTACCTGGAAAGCTGAGGCTGTGGATTGCTTGAGTCTGTGGTACCACAGGCAACATGAGCCTGTGGGTTCCAAGGGCAAAAATAGAGAGACCTAGTCTTAAAAAAAAAAAAAGGCAGCTGCTTGGACTTCAGACCAGAGGATTCCATATTCTAATCCGTGCTCAAGAAATAACAAGTCTTGACTGGTGAGCTCTCCCTAGTCATCCAAGAATCATTAAAGTGGTTTCTTGTTTTGGGAAATAATTATCTTTTAACATGCTTATAGGACCAGGAAAATGTTCTGAGTCTTGAGAATTACGGGAAATAAATAACAAAAAATATAAGCCCAAGCAGTGTTAATTTTGTCTTCTTCCTCCCAAAGCCTGTTTCTGCTCTCTCACACTGTTCACCAGGGAGAAGCTATGCCCCATAAGAACTAGGCTTAATTCAGTAGTTTTGGGAGTTACGACAAACCTGGCCTTAGACAAAACTGTGAAATGAATTTGATGTTTTAGTATGAAATTGGACCTTTGGCCCTTCTGTTCCCTACATCATTTATTTATAATAACCATGCATACATCAATTGCTTTGTAAATACTGTATTGTTGCAGTCCTAAACACTGTATTTATCAAGTATGTCTTTGTAACTCCTGTATCAGTCATGTGCATGACTGTCTAAAATTGGAGAAAGCTTGCTAGAAGTTGTAGTGATAATGGTTTAAAAAGACAGTGTGAAGACGGCAGGCAGGGAAATAGACTGATGCTGTTGGTGGGTTGTTTCATAAGTAGTTTGGGTGGACTGAGACCAGGTGGTAGGAGGAGGAAGGGATGCGTTCTAAAGGAGAGCAGAGCTCAGTGAGACCACATCACTTCATTGCTAGAGGAGCTGCAGGTGAGATTAACTCTGAGAGATCCTTAGAGAGACTTGAGGAAGAACAAGAATTTAGCGGAGCCAGCAGTCAGTACATGAGTTAGTGAGGTGATAGGTGCTGTACCAAAAAAAAAAAAAAAGGATAGTAAGGACAGGCAGTAAATGTCCTGAAATGACAGGTGACAGATTTCACCCCTAGGAAGGACACAGGCAGCAGGTGTACCAGTGATACCCTGATAGCCTGTAGCAGTAGTTTTCTTTCGAACTTTCACAGTAACTGTTACTCCAGCACCTATTCATAGAGCTCAAAGACATCAGTGAGATCTGTGATGATCTTAATATCATCAGTTCCCTGGTGCCTGCTGGCATCCTCCATGTTCTTGAAGATTTCCTCAAGCCACCTTAAAACTTGTATTTGAACATCCAAAAGGATACTGATGGCCATGAATCAAGCACACACTTGCATACCTACTGTAGTTATCATGGGGCCAACGTAAAATAAGCTACAGGAAGAGACGCCCTAGAAGAGTAGACAACGGGCAGTAAAGAAGCCTTTTAACTCGGAGAAGTGCACTTGGTAGGTAGCGATCATTTGTGGTGTGGTGCATTAGAAACACTAAGAGGCTTGTCTGTTCTTCGAGCTCTAATTGGCTGAGAGTATATTTTAGCACTCAAAGCATAGGGGGAAATATTCTGTAGTACATTTAAGCACATACCACTTAGGAAACTATTTCTGAGATAAATAGCATTATAATTAGCACGGCATGGTGGCATTAAATGGAGTATGTGAGCAGTAGACACGATTTCCAAGCATGTCAGGTTTTCCTTTCCTACATTTTTGGCTCTCGGGGCTATTTTTTCCACTTCCTGGTATCCCTTTCCTCCACCTGTAAGAGCTTTTTTTAAAAAAAATAACCACACCCGTCTCCCATTTTTATCAAGGCTTATATCTACCTCATCTGGTACCTCTAATCCAAGATTACTTCTCCTTTGCTCTATTCTAATCATCACAGTACCCTCCTCTTTTTTTTCTTTCGTTTGAGCGGTATAACATTAATTGGAAAGAAAGCAAAATGATTTGAGTCATTTTTGTCCAGGTGTGTTAGGATTTTTGAGTCAACCTGAAATACTGGCATGTTGGAAGTTATAACTCCTCACCTAAATGAGTCTTTTAATTTAACCTTTTTAGAACAGCATGATTAAGCTTAAAGAGCTCCAGACTAGACAGACTGTGTGGACACAGAGACTAGCAGTACCACCTAGATTGTGTTGCTGCTTATTGCATGAGTGCCTCACAGTGAGCGTGCTGCTACCCTCTTGTCCTCTCTCATCTCGTGGGAGATACTGTGAGTGAAGCATAGTAAGGTTTCCATTGGAACAGGGCTTTAACTATAATCCCTCTCGGTGCTCTTGGAAGCCACTACCATTTCATTCAAGTAGGTCACGAAGCTTGTTTCCCATCTCTGATTTAAAACCATAGTGCCTCAGTACATTATCTACTAATCAATGTGTGCAAGAGACTAATTCTTCTGTACTTAAATGGAAATCTTTTGATTTAATGTCTGAGAAATTGAATGATCCATACAAAATATTGTATCTAAAGGAATCAATTAAGAAAATGTTAATTTTAAATTTTTATCATAGGGGTTGATTTTTTTCCGGTGGGGTTTAGCCATCATATATGGTCATGAAGATGCTTGCTAATTTGGTTTTAACCCAAATATAATATATGGTATTGAAAGTGTCTGGAACTCTGCTATGGAAACTCTAGTGAGTTCTCTTCCTTCAGTACCTTATTAAAAGTTCTAGTACTTCCTGGTTTCTGGTCTGCATCTGCCTTACATGCCCCTTTCCCAGTGAGAATGACCTGTTTTGCTCCCATCAGTGTTGTAGCCATTCTCACTTCCAAATGGTGTCAGTGTGGTCAGCAATTTCCTTCACGTCTATCTAAGCCTCAGTTTCTTCATCTGTAGTGTGGATAATAGTATTTATTTTAATATGATAAGAATTAACAGAAATATTTTCATGTAACGTGTAGTACTTAAATGTAATAGTATCTTAAATGATGCTCTTACACTGCAAAGAAACATTTAATAAATGGGAGAACTCAAATAAAGGAACTAAAAATCCAGTGAAAGAAGCTAGAAAAAGAACTACAAAGTAAACCTATAAAAAGCAAGAGAAAGAAATTAAATATAAATTCCAAAATCAGTGAATTAGAAAACAGGAAGAAAAAAAAAAAACAAAAACAAAAGCAAATGCACAGCATTAGGAAAGCAAAACAGGATATAACCAGAGATAGGAAGGAGATTAAAACATCATAACAACTGAAATATTTACAGATGAAATGATATAATGTCTGGGATTTGCTTCAAAATAATTAATTATGGGAGTGGGGGGAAGTGAGTGTATGAAGCAGAATTGGCCATGAGTTGATATTGTTAAAACTAAATGCTGGCTACATGAGTGTTTGTTTTTCTATTCCATTATTATTCTACTTTAAAATATGCTTAAAATGTTCCTTAAGTTTAAATTGAAAAACAGTAGAGTATTAAAAGTAGAGTATTAAATGTAACTATATGCTAATATAAAAGTCTTGCTGAGGCATGTGATTTTCTAGGAAAACCTAAGTGTACCAATAGCTAGATAGAAGTTATTAGCATATTAGATAATGAGCAATCCCAGCTACAGTGCCAGGCCCCATTGATTTCATAGGAGAAATCTTTGAAACTTCCAGTAAACAGATCATTACTGTGGTCTTTTTAAATTGTCCCAAAAGTAGGAAAAATTTGTGTTGCTTTCTAGTTTATTTTGTAAATGAGCATAACCGTGGAAATGAAATTAACACAATAAACTGTCAAATTAGTTTATGAATATAGATGTAAAAATCGTTTTCTAAAGTGACTTAAAAAGTCAGATATAGATTTATAGTAAAACAATAGATTTTTTTCCAGAAATATAAACACAGCTATTGTTATCAGTAATCTAAGTTCCAGATCAGGAGACCAGAGAAAAACTACATGATCATATTAATGAATAACAAAAATTACAGAAAGATAGTTAAGATAGTTTAGAAAATCAAATTTTCATTCCTGTTTCAATGAAGAGGCAGTAACCTAACCTTAACAAGATAGCATGTATGAAACCAAGTAAGTACATCTGAATGATTTAGTGAATATATGTTCAAATCAGGACCAAGACAATATGTATCAGTGCTGGCTCTACCCTTCATGGAGTGTTTGAAGTTTGAGTTTTGTTCTGTGATGGGAAGCTATTGAAGAATCTTAGGTAGGAGCATGGCCTACTCTGTCTCAAGATTATTCTGGTTGCCATGAAGGGAAAGGATTGCACAGGGAAATTTTAGAAGCAGGAAAATCAGTTATTAGCTTGCAATCAGTGGTGATGGTTTGTATTGAGAATTGCACCGGAAATGGAAATAGGCAGATTTGAGGTTTATTTGTGATAAAATCTGAAGGGAAGGAAGTAAGAAAGCAGAGCCAAAAGGGACTTGCAGGTTTTCAGGGTGGGTAATGATGCTGTTGCCTATTTATATGGCCCCCAACCTACCTCTCTATCTCCTTCTCCTTACTCAGTGTTCACCTTGTGAATTTTGAGTGTATTAAATTGATTCTTATCTCAGGGCTTTTGCATTTACTGTTCATTCTGTTTGAGGGCGCTAGAAAACTTTATCAGTAAAGGGCTAAGGAGTAGATATTTCACACTTTATGAGCCACATGGTCTCTGGAAACAACTCAGGTCAGTGGTAGCCATTATAAGGCAAAAACAACTGCAATTCTTAAGTAGACAGTGATGGGCATGACCTTATTTTGCCCTTGACTAGCAACTCCTGACTGTAGTTTACCCCTGCCTGGATTCCTGGTGTATTTCCTCATTATAGAAGCTCTTCCTAGAGAAGAATTTAGCAAACAAATTAGGACCAAACGTGCTGCATACTCTCTTCCAGAAATGCATTTCTTCTTCTAAAAATTGACTGTGAATGTGGTGCAAAGGATGGGGACATCCTGCTGGTATAGAAGATCACATACTCAGCAGTAGGGGATCTGTGTAATACAGTCCTCTGCAGTCATTAATGATGCATTAAAGGTTATTCAGTAACAGAGTACAGGGGTCAGCAAACTATATCCAAGGTCTGTTGCCTATTTTTGTAAATGAAGTTTTATTGGAACACGGCATTACCCGTTCCATTCCCCACTGCAGTCACAGAGTTGACAGAGACCATATGGCCTGCAGAACTGAAAACATTTACTGTCTGACCCTTTACAGAAAGAAATGATCATATGTAATATGGTCCAAGTGTGTGTGACAAGAAGACTAGGGGAAAAAAAACACCAAAATGGTGTGTTTGGGTTTGTTTGTTTTTGTTCTGTTTATTAAGTTTTCTATAGTACATATATGATTTTTATAGTAAAAGAAGTTAGAAGGTGGGAAAGTGTAAACAGTACTTTGTAGTTTGGTGTGCACAGCCACGCAAGTAGCATTCACTTCAGATTTCAGCATGAAGCTCAGGCAGCCATTTATTTGAGTACATACTGTTTGCTGTTTATGATGGGTATACAAAGTTAAATGGGGTGCCTGTTATCAGAATTAATCTGTTAGGGAAAATGGAATATGCTTAAAGTAAGCAATGCACCTAAGTACCTTAAGAACTTTCATTCTGCTTAGGTGACAACACCCAAATAAAGCAATTGCTGTGTGATAAATTGTAACATGATTATAAGGGATTCTAATCATGTGAGCTAGTCTTTTAGCTTTGTCTGTGGTGCCTTTCTATGTAGAGAAATTTAATTTTTTTTTAATTTTTATTTTCATTTTTGGGATTATGTTTTTGTTCCTCCATATATGTACGTGTTCCACTCACCCTCCACCAAACTACCCATGCCCATATTTCATCTGCCTCCCTTTCTCATCCTCTCCCTAACCATTATATTCTTTATAATATTTTTTATTTTAATAATCAAATATATATCTATCTGCATTTATGTCATCTGCGTTTTCCAAATAGGTAGCCAGATTTCCTAACATCTGTCTCAGATGTCAAGTACCACATTCTTTTCTATCATTCCCCTTGTCTTTTATACAGCAGTACCATGTCATTTTAATTAAAGTATCAATTTCATTTCAGGGAAACTTGTTTCAGATTTGGTACCTGAAATATTGCTTCATTTTCTTAGTGCTAAATTAAAAAGCACAAATACAGCAAACTGAATTATTACCTAAGCATCACCAGTCATAAAATTAATTTGGTTGCTCCTGTTCAGAAGTATGACTTGAATAAAGTTGATGGCTGCTCTGCACAAAAATACACCTGTTTGTTTTGTACTTGATCAGTTGTCCAGTAAGCACAATGTCGGCTGCTTCTCGCTAGTCTTAAGCGGTGGGCACCTCATGTTCAGAATACAGTTTTGTCTTAGGTGTCTAGTCTTGCTGCCCCTTTGCTGTATTGTAAGGAGCCTTAAGCCATTCCTTTCAAGAACTGGAAGGTTGGTGTTCTGATGAAAAACTTGCTCAGCGCTTTCCTTACTGAGAGATGTAGGCATGCATTTTAATCAAGAGCAGTGCAGACTGTCCTCGGAAGAATTCAGAGTTCTGTTGTGGGTATTTATTTGGGTACCAGTCAATTCTAATATATTTGGTACATGGGATAATGTTTTAAGTTGAGCAAGATTGTTTTATTCTTCAGTTTCCACTAGATGATTCATAGAACATTGATATAACAGGAAGAAATCTGACCTTTCACATACATGTGGCACCTAATGGGCAGTGTGATGCTTGCCTGATAGGGAACACCGGACTGAGTTCCCATGAGAGAGCACTCAATCATTATATATACAGACCAGAGTTTCCCATCCAGAAAACCAGCTAATCGTTCTCAATGTTTCTAGAAGCTCTTCAGCTTTTGAAAGCTCAGTAATTTTATTAAATTCTATGGGCTATGTATGTTTCGGTTTTTATTGGTTCCACATAGATATACGTGAGTATTTTTGCACAATTCTTATTCTTAATGCTTCAGTCCTTTGTAAATGCCACTATTTCAGTGATCATATCCTGAAAAGTGGCGTATTTCAAAAATTATTTTCCAAAGCTAATATACATTAGGAGAATGTCTAGAAGCTACTAGAGGATGAAATGGAATAAAGGATTGTCTCTTTTTTTTTTTTTTTTTTTGAGACTAGGTCTCACTATTTTTGCCCATGAAACCTCAGGCTCATGTTGCCCAGAGTACCACAGACAAGCAATCCCCAGCCTCGGCTTCCCAGGTAGCTGGAATTTCAGGCACACGCCACCTCGCCCAGCTATTTTTTTGGGACTAGGTCTCACTCTTTGCCCCCTGTGGGAATCGAACCGCAATCCCTGGCCCCGGCCATGGCTTCCTAGGTTGCCACCTACAGGCATGCACCACCGTGCCCTGCCAAAGGATTGTCTTGACCCTTTTCCAGGTTGGAGTGTTCAGTGTGTATTTTTTGCTCAGTAATTGGACTTTTCTTAAATTCAGATTTAATCATTTAGGAATATGAGTTTTAGCTATGGGCCTTGAAGTCTCTAACCAGGTTGATGATTGATGTTTATAACCACTGTTAATGTCAGTGTAATTTGTTTTCAGTTAAGACAGGAAGAATTTGTCCTTTCCTCACAATAAAAGTTTCTTGCATGTGGTTATTTTCTACCCATAGTTAGGAAACTCTTCCTTGTTGATGGCATACACCCATGACATGTCTATATATAGCCTTAGAAAAAAATTCTTGATACTATCCTTTGGAGTGTGTATATAAAAATCACAAAGGATAAAATTTCACTTGTGCATCAATGACTTATTTAGATGGTGCTAACTAGTTTCAGTTGCTTTTAAAGTATCATGCAGTTAAATACTGGCATTTCTCAGGATTGTGAAGTAAAATTATGTTCATTTCACTGGTTGTTTAAGTTGCCTGGATTGCTGGGAACCAGGAGTAAAGCACACTTCAACAGGATTTTGCTATCAGCAAATCTGTTTTGGTTTCCTGTTCTGGCTTCCCTACCTATCAGCTACATTAGTGCCCTGCCATTACGTTTCTCCTTTCTTTTACCACAGGAAAATTGTCAGGACTCTTTTTTCTAGCATTTTAAGGACCCGCCTGACAGGAAATTTTCTAATTGCCGGAACAGCTGGTAGGAGAAAACCTTGCAGGGGCTTGGCCTTCTCTTTCTAACTTAAGTTTGACGGTCAGAAATTCTTTTATCACCATCATGGTTTCGTAGCCATGTTTAAATTTTTGTCTTTTCGTGTTCGCTCCATACAGGTAAGCTTTGTTCTACTTCTTTAATGACTGAAATGTTTTTAGTTGGCTCTCCGTATAATTATACTAATTAGGCAATTATTTCATTTTATGTATTCTTTTTAAAAGTGTCTCAGGACTCAAAGCCAGTTTTCAGAAGAACTTTTAAAGGATAGTATTTCTATATACTAAAAGTAAGCCAGTTACATGTAATATATACATTTCAATTCTATTTTGTATATATATTTTTATGTTTGCTTTTCAGCACTAATTTTTATCTTGCTACTGTTTTGTAAGTTCGTATAATAAAACAGATGGCTATAACGCTCAGTGTTAAACCAGGCATGAACAAATCATGAATCTGCTAATATTTAGGAGATTTCTATAATGTAAGCAGTATTTCTTATCATAGCAGAACGTGTTACTTTAAACAGTTAAGAACTTAAAATCAGATTTTTTTGTTGAAACTGATTCCTTCATAAATTTGTAGTTTTTGCAAATGTACTCAACTATACTTAAGTAACCGTAATTTTACCTAACTTAGAAAAGGCAGTTTTCAAAGCACTGGGTTGTTAAAATGTACTTTACTGAGTGATAATTTACATTATATTTAATCTAAAGTCCTGACCAAATCACCTTGGTATCTTTCCTTGAAAATCACTTTATCTTGCTGCTCTTTAAAGAGAATTAAATTTGGTGACTAGAAGAAAACTTTGTGCTCTTCAAGGTCGTAATTGAGAATGTTCGTCTGGAGAACCAGCAATGCTGTGTTCTCCAACACAGATACAAGAAACTATCTTGAAACATTCCCTGAAAGAATTTGGTTAAATAAAAAATGCTAAGCATATTTATCATCTCTTAGTAAATTAAGTAAATTGAATTTGGTTTAATTATAATCTAAAATAAATTAAAATGTGTTTTATCAACATAGCTTGGATAACCAACCTAATTATGTCACACTCAGATAATTTTTATGATCTTGATTATCCAAAAATTGAACATCTTTTAAAAATAAAATATACTGTGAAACTGTAGATATTTATAGAGTGATCCTTTAATTTAGAACTATATTTAAGAGGTAAATCATGCATTTTTTTCATTAATTAGGTCTCATTGCATTAGACAGAAAAATAGTTATCCATCCATGGTTTAAAAGTACATATTTACTGGCTTTTACCAAAGAACGTTTAAATATTTTACTTCAAACTTCAATATTTTCTGACATTCAAAACAATTTAGAAAATACAAATGCCTTAAGAACACACTTCCTGAGTCAAGGGAGGGGAGGAAAAAGGAAATTATGTATACAAGGCAGGGCATGATGCCAAATGTTGAATCATTCTTTCAAATCAATTAATATCACCCAGTTTGTTTTCTTAATTTTAGCATGTTACAATATTAGATTTTCTGTAATTTAAATAGACAACATTTATTGCATTTCCTTTTCTTTAATCCCTTTTACATTGTAAGAACAAAATGGTGTTTTCCCTCTCAACTTGAAAAGGAAACATTGTGTTAATTTTTTTCCCCATCAAAGGGTGAACCCTAAAACTCTTTGTTGGTCCTGGGAAACAGCAAAATATCTGTGCAAGGGTAGGAATACCAAAAGTTCCACCTGTCCATAAATTTTCTTCTGTCATTTTTCTGTGATATCTAAAATGATGCTTTTTTGTAGAATTTCTAAACTTATGTCTTGTTTTAACTGAACTGTCTTTGTTTCACTTATCATAAATCTTTAAAACTCTAGGTAAATTCCTAGAGGAAAGATACTCTTCTTTATCTTAGTATCTCTATACCTTGCATAGTACCTAACCGAAGTCAGAATGGCCTTCTAGGAAAAAAAGGAATGAGCCTAAGAGAATATGTTACAGATCAAAACCATTTTTCACTGGGACCAGGCAATCAGAAGAAGCAAAAACATGAGAGTCACCTGAGTTTTAGTCCCTTCTCTAACTTGTTCTCTTTCTTTCCTTTGCACTCTGATTGGTCCAAATATTGGTCTCCATGTGTACTCTCTCTCTCTCTGGCCTTTTCCCTTTGCTTAGGATGCTGTTCTCCTAGGTAGCTGAGTCCCTCATCTCCTTTGGGTCTTTATTTGATAAAGCCTATGCTGATGCTTTCATTTAAAATGCTAGCCCTCCTTTCCACTCCTGAACTTCTGACCCCTCTTACCCAATTTAACATCTTTTTTTTATATTTATTATATTCTTGCATGACTTTTGTTGTTGTTGTTGTTAGATCTCTCCTTATAATGACAGAGACTTTGTACTGTTTCACTTATTGTTTATGCCAGACACCTAGAAGAGTACCTGATAGTTACTAGGTGCTCAGTTAATGAATGTTTAAATGGAGGAATGGACAATGAATTGCCATACATAGTTTAAGGTATTGAACATGTAGGCTGGGATGGCAAATGTTTGAAAATGATGAGATGTGGAAGAATAAGATGTAGATCAACTGCCAACCTACACTTATAGCTTGTACTTATCAGATAAACACAGACTTTATAAAAATAACAATGTGAAATTTATTACTTTATTAATTACACAAGGTAAGTTTTTGTGTGGTAATTACGAGCAGGTAACCATGTGTTACTTAAAATGCATTTGTGCCAGACAGTTTAAAAATATGTGGGCCTCACTGAGCAATTAAAATGGGTATAACTTAATATCTATGCTTCACTTCATTGGCAGAATTCTTTTCCATATAATCATAGTTGCTTTGCTCTACACTTACAGGCAAAACTACAATTTTACAAACTGTCGAACTATAGTTCTGTGTTTTCACGTGACAAGTTTATTTCAGTAACAGGTAATTTAGTGACATAAGACATGTTTGTCACATGCAAATATCATTCTATTCTTGGATTATCGTAAATATGATGTTCCTTTCTGCATCCATATCATCGGATCCTAAATATGAGCTAGCTTTGCTACCTGCTGCTCAAGAGAGCCCAAACATTTATATTATGTCAGATTCATTTGTAATGCATTTATGATCTTCTAACTTGGAAAAAATAGTGACAACAGCGAAGTATGAGCATTCAGATGTCAACCAACATATTTTGTCTACTATGCTGCTGTCACCTCACATACACATGAAAATAGAATGCCATTTGCCGACATCATTAGGAAAAATTTTAACTTGGGAGCAACAAAAAAATATGTTGAGGATAAAATGGTGACAAATTTTTAGAACATGAGCCATAAGCATGAATTTTTTCTCTCCACCCCCAATAATATTTCTGTGCTCTCTGAAATTTAAGTTTAGAAAAATATTTTTAAATTGTGCTTTGCATCCTCAGAAAGGTAGGAGGGACAGTGTAAGTAAGGAAGGTGTTGGTTTTTTGTTTTTTTTGTTTTTTTTTTTTAATGAGAAAAGGAGTACCTGAAAATTTATTCAAAAAATAAGATGTACCACGGCCAGGCACGGTGGCTCGTGCCTGTAAGCTTCAGCCTGTGAAGCGGCGGGGGCTAGGGATTGTGGTTCGAGTCCCACCTGGGGCCCGTAGCGAGACCTAGTTCCAAAAAAATAGCTGGGCGTGGTAGTGCGTGCCTGTAATCCCAGCTACCTGGGAAGCTGAGGCTAAGGATTGCTTGAGTCTTTGGTACCCCGGGCAAGTAGAGCCTGCAGTTCCACGGGCAAAAATAGCGAGACCTAGTCTCAAAAATAATAATAATAATAAATGTACCAGGGTAAATAAAAAATGAGAGTGCGGATATACAAAGAAGTCTCTCAGAAAATAGTGACAGAAAAGATGTGACTTAAAAGATCTTATTCCAGACACACATTATACAACTAATAGAAGAATTGCAAAAAATGAGAAGTCCTAAAAAGTGAATGGAATGAAATTTTCAAAGAAAAGTTCCTTCCTCTCTCAGAGATAAAGTTCAGTTCTTGAGATTATAAAGGTTCACCAAGCATCTGGCATTCTAAAGGAAAGAAGATCCATATTTATCTCAGTAGTGTGTAATTTCAGAAGTACAAGGACAGAAAACTCTAAAGCTTCCAGAAAACAAAACCAGGTCACTGACCCAAAAGTGTGTATTAGGCTGGCATCACCCATCTTGTTCACAGCCCTGACTGCCAGAAAGCAGCAAACCAATGGTGTCAGTGTTCTGGGCAAGATGGTTTTTACTCTAGAATTTGGTACCAAGCCAGACTACATAAATGTGAAAAAATGAAGGCAATTTTAGATGTTTCAGGTTCAGAAAGCTTTCTTCCACATAATCTTTCTTAGGTAGTTACAAGGGAGTACTCTAAGGGGTAGAAAGGCTTGGGAAATGGAAAATAGTACCTTCAACTAAAAAAACACTAAGGACATATCCCAAGATAATAGCTGTGTAGCAAAGCCTAGAGAATAACCAGTCTGAGAGGCAAGGTAAGAATGAGTGAGAAGTGTGGTTAAGAGCTAAGAAAAGATAAAGAACGATGGTCAAATTAAACTGTCCCTCTCTCTGCCAAGAATCATGGGGACTATTAGAAACAAGAAAAATAGAAAACTATGAAATTCATGATCCAAATAGATATCAAAGTAAAATTTATCATGAAGGGTTTTTTTTTTTTAAGTCTCCTTGAGTTCTCCTGGAAATTATTATTATGGAGCTATATAAATGGAAATGTAATATGCTGCTTGGCAGATGTTTGAACATTATACTGTCATGAAAATGCATGGTGTTATCTAGGTTTTCTGCTTTTAGAATCTAGCTCTGGAGAGAGAGTAAAGGGTTTCATTGTGATTATAGGCAAGAATATTAATTTTCTTTATTAATAACCTTAATATTAATAAAACTATAAAAATAGAGCTGTCAGCAGGTGGAGGGAGAAGTGTGAAAGAAGAGCGCATTGGCACTATTAGCTTCTTTTATGAAGGATTCAGTACAAACTGATAGAAAAGGTAATTGTTAAACAGCAGGGAGGAAGATGATGGAAGCAAGGGGTATAATATCAGTGAGCCCTCATCTTTCTTATTTTTGAATTAGTATGTATTGTCCTAAAGTTAATAAACTAAGAAATTGTCAGAGTGCAAAAGAGCTGTTTAATATTTTTTTCTTTAAAAATTTTACAATTAAAGCCAGGGTATGGAATGAGAAGAGACTTGTTTTTCATCATATGCTACTCTGTCACTATTTGATTTGTTATTCATGTAGTACTTTGATTTTAAAGACAAAAAAATTTAGAGAACTAACAACAACCCAGGTTGACAAGGCCACATGTAAGAGAATGTTGGGAAATACTAGCAGAAAGGTAGATGGAGGCCATATTGTAGAGGGCCCCAATGCCAAGATGAAGTAATACATTTCTTTTAGAAAAATTTGAAGTTCTTGAGCAGCCTGGCCCTGCAACTGAAATTGTCTGCTTTTGGAACATGGATTTGTTAATAGGTGAGTTGGCGTGCTAGTGGCAGAAAGGGGCAGTTTGAGTAACCAAGCTAGCTTCACTTTTCTACAGGAAAGTTGAAGACTAGAACCTGCATGATACTGTTAGAAACTAAAAATGAACAAATGAAATACCATGTTTGAGACATGGCAGGTATTGTAGTATATTATTCATTGATACCATGTTTGAGACATGGCAGGTATTGTAGTATATTATTCATTGATACCATGTTTGAGACATGGCAGGTATTGTAGTATATTATTCATTGAATGAAGGTACCAACAGGAGATTTTGCATTTTTTAGTGATTTGTTCAACTAAACAAATGAGGGGAAAGGTAGGTTAGTCATCAAAAAGAAAATCTCGAATCATCGCTGATAGGAAGGGTCGATCGGTTGGGTGGGTGGGTGGGTGGGTGGTTGCTTGCTTGCTTGCTTGCTTGGTTCATGGTCTGATCATAGCTCACACTTTGAGAATACGGCTTGAACACTCTGTGCCAGATGCAGAGTACAAAATGCTTGTGATTTAGTGGTTTTCTACCCTGCCTGTATTGCATCTTTATTTGTGACAATTATATTAGGTATTTGCTACAAAATATAAGGTGAGAAAATATTGTAGCCAAAAAAGCCACATCCCACTTATTAAACAAAGAAAAGTACTAATACGTACAGAACATTACAAAGTATAGTTCTTCATAGCCTTGTGACTTCAGGGCATAAGTGGCCATTGAATTTGTTATTTTCCTGAACAGGTAAATTTTTCCATAGGAGGCTAACTGGTATATGCTACATTCCAGTCCATAATCTTGGTCTCATGAGTTCAAGTCTATAATATATTAGTCTTCAGAATGCAATGTGACAGCTCTTTGGGGTAAAGAAAAGTATTATGTATGTAACTTAGTAATATAAAAAGTGCATCTGTAAAAGTTATCAACCAATAGTGACTTGGTATGTTCCTGTCATTGGCCTTAGATAGGGAACCAAGAGAACTGATGTCAGGTTCAGTGTGGTGTAATGCTAAGAAACCATTGTTTTAGATTCCATTTTAAGTCAGAAAAACTAGAATTGAACACTAAATCTGCTACTTAATTGTGATATGCATCTCTATAAACTTCAGACTCTATTATTCAAACCATTTTGCTTTAAATGACCTGTCAGTTTTCTAGTGATATGTGTGCAGGAGTCCTGTTCTGAAGTTTTTTGCTTGCTCTAGGATGTGCTGTCCTTGGTGTTATTATCATCATTCTCTAGCATTTGTCATAAAACATAAAACATGACAAAAGTATCTTCCACAGACTTGATATATATTTGCTGGATTTTGGCCTGAATCTGAGTTAAACTCACACAGACATTGTTCTTAGATTTTGAAAAAGAATTTGGTACTTTGCTGCGTGCTGTGCCTAATGTAACTATGAACTATGTTTAATCTAACTATCCCTCCAAACCCTTCTCTCATTTGGAGAGAAATACTCAGGTACCTGGTAGAATCTTAAGAGTTTCAGCTAATGCCTGATTCTGCTCTAATGCCTTCTGTACGGGATTGTTGTGAGAATTAAAGGGGGAAAATGCATGTGGAATGACAAAATCAGGGACTGCCCCACATTTGGGTTTTATTTTACTATTGTTCCCAAAGTTCCGATGAGTTCAAAAAGTAGTAGGAAAATCTACAAACTATAGCCTGTGTCTTAGAGATTAGAATGGTGGACCTGCATTCCTCTTTTGTCCTCTGCCGAAACTTTTTAACCTACTCATTTAACCTACTCATTAACTACTCTTTTCAAAGCTTTTACATTAGGATAGCCTGATATATCTTTTTGAGAAATCTTTGTGATTTCTTAGGTTACTGGTGTCTCAGAAAATGTGAAGTTCAAACATTTATGTGGACTACAGTAGCATTAATGATAATGAATTATTATCTACGTTGGGATAACATTTAAAGACTAATAATACACATCTAGAAAAGAAGTATTTCTTGTTTTATTGTACTTTTGGGCTATATAGCATATAGTGTCCTAATTGAATGAGGTGTATTTGATCTGCTGATCTTTAGGGTGAATAAGTTATTGGAATTCAAATTGAAATTATATGTTTTCAACCTCTCTCTCTTCTGATACATTATTTAAAAATTAGAAAGTGACCTTTGTCTTTAAAAACTCTTTTCTACCCTGAGACCTTCCAAGTTTTATTATGTTGAAGAATCTTTTTTTTTTCTGTCTAGTCCTCCATCCAAATGTTAAAACTTTTTTGTGTTTTAGACTTCCTACCTTTCCCCTTCTTAGATGTCAGGTAATCCTAGAAGCAGAAGGTAACAGATATTTCAAACAAAAAACTCCAGCATACTTATTCAGAGACAGCCTTGCTGAAAGTTGAAATCTTCACATTTGCCTAGAATATTTTTCAGCTGCTCACCCCAGTGAACAATTTTTTACATATAGCATTGATTCGCCCTAGCACAATCACACATATAAGTACAGAAGATTATTGTTCTGATTTGTCTTCAGATTTCTTTATACCTTCTGCCCTGGCCCCATGAAACTATTTATTTTAGTAATTTCCAGTAGGGAATGGAAATTTGGAAATACTGAGTGCTTACATTAATGGTAGAAGTTAAATTGGGCAACATGGTATACTGGTATTATTCTGTCTCTGACTTTTAATGTGAAAGTACATTTGCTTGTATAATTTCTGTTTATTTGGTGGGTCAGTAAAGGATTATTTTTTTTAATTTGAAAATATTCTAATTACCTGTTAAATTTGTTTTGCTTGATTTATATTGGAAGAACATAATTTTTACTCTGTTTTCTCCCCTTATATTTCTATCAACAGGAAGAAGGCAGTATCAAAGAAATTGCAATCACACATCATGTGAAAGAAGGACATGAAAAGGCAGATCCTTCCCAGTTTGAACTCTTAAAAGTATTAGGGCAGGGATCATTTGGAAAGGTAAGTCACACACGTGCGCTTTTTTTTAAAGTTGGTTTTTGGAATTCATATGTATTACCTACAGGTGGAAAAATGGAAGTGCTTTATAAAATGCTACCGACCTCCCTACCGGCAGTATTTGCTGTATTTTTACATTACGTACTATGGTGACATGAATAAAGTCATTCAAAAGTTTATTGGAAACCTTAGTAAGTTGGTACTCTTCACTTGAAATTCATTTTTCTTCATGACCATATGTCCTCTCTAGTTGCATGTCTTGGATAATTAAAAATCACAAGCCTTGATACTCTGATCTCTCTTTGGGTCCTCATGCAGAATTGTAAGGTGATCTTGCAATACATTGTAGTAGTATTTCTCAGTCTTTCTTCCAGCATACCAGCACAAAGGAACTGCTGGGTTAGGGTCTTACAGGTACAAGCATTAAAGTCTGGGGGATGTATATCTTGTCTTTAAAATGAATGTAAAGATTATATTCTATTCGATGATACCTGTGTTTGTGTTTAATATCAAAAAATGTTTCCCACAGCCACCAACTAAAATTGCTCCAGAAGATGCAGCATCTTTATCATTTTTCTTCAAGTGCTCCTTGTCCCCCAGCTGCACACCTCAGAAGCACTCTGTATACTCCATTTTGAGAAGCACAGCATTGTAATTACTATTATTTGATCAGGTTAATCAAATCAGCAAGAGAGAAATTGTGAGGGCCGGGCATGGTGGCGCATGCCTGTAAGCGGCAGCCTAGGAAGCCGCAGTTGGGGCCAGGGATCATGGTTCGAATCCCACCAGGGGCACGTTGCAAGACCTAGTTCCAAAAAAATATAGAGCTGGGCGTGGTAGCATGTGCCTATAACCCCAGCTACCTGGGAAGCTGAGGCTGGGGATCTCTTGAGTCTATGGTACCCTGGGCAACGTGAGCCTGCGGTTCCACAGGCAAAAATAGTGAGACCTAGTCTCAAAAAATAAAAAATAAAAAAGAGGGAAATTGTGAGATTGCATTCAATTTGCACATTATATTACCGTCTCTGTAAGGATGCATTTGAAGATTATGATGTAAACTTCAAAACTGCACCAGTTTGGCTCTCTTGTCCTTTAAAGGGACTCTAGCAATTCTTGGCTAATATAGGTAATTTGTTACAACTGTTAGCCTCTTTCAACTGCAGTGTGATGTTAATCCAAATATATAGGAAGTGGCCTGCACAACGTAATGGGGCAAGTTTGGACTCTGGTTCAACCAGGCCTGGCTGGCTGTCAGTTCATTTTTTCCCCCTATCTGCTTATTTGCTTTGTGTGCTTTAGCAACTTAGCCTCTTGAAGCCCTATCCCCGTCTCTAGCCAGTATTAGGAATTGAAGCTCCATAAGGCTCCATTCTAGCTGCCTTCTCCTCACATTGTGCCTAGTTTTTTTATCTTACCATTATCTATTGCCACTGTCTAAATTTTAACACATATACAAATTGCTATCTCTAATCCAGATTTTGTTTCCAAGCTCTGAGCTCTATGTACAACTAATTTTTATAGCTTTGCATATCTCAAAGGCATGCCTTTAAATACAACATGTCTAAGATCATGTCTGAGACCAAAGTCATGATCTTCTCCTACCTCCCAAACCTGTCCTGTGTAATTCTTCTCTGGCACTATGAATGGCATCAGTGGGGTCAAGCCATACCTTGGGAGGCATTCTTGACATATCCTTTACTCCCTGTCATTCTCTCCCCACAGAACCCTATTAATCTGATATGTCAGCAAGTCTTGTTGATGATTCTCAAAGCATGCCTCTCTTTTCCTTCTCCACTACCACTCCTGCAGTCTCTGCTACCATGGTCTGCCTAGCCTGTTGTTGGAGGTACCTAATTGGGGTTTCCCAACTGTATTCATGCCTCAAGCCATTATTTACCTGATAGGCTGCATGTCATGGTATGCTACACTCCTTAACCTTTCGGTCACCTCCCTTTGCTTTTATGATAAAAACAAAATTTTAAGATGACGGAGGAGCTCCTCAGTAGGACCCCCTGTCCACCTCAGCATCAGTGTATGTACTTTCCACTGTTTGTGTCCTCGCCTCCTTTTCCAGCCTTAAGCAGCAGTCCCACTAAAAAGCCTTGGCATGTGCTTTTCCCTCTTCCAGAAAAACTAGACCCCACCTCCACCCATTCCTTATCTGAGTAGTTCTTCTCATGTTTGTGATATCACAGAAGTCTATGGCCACCCTGACTAGTCCAGACCCCTGTTATACTCCTATAAATTTATATACTTCATCTTAAAAAATTTTACAACTGCATTTTTTTCTTTTGTGTTATTATTTGTTTACTGGTTGTTTCTCCCACTGGACTGTGTGTCCCATTAGGGGCCGTGGCTTGAACCATGTCACAGCATCAGACCAGTGGGACAGTGCCTAGCATTTAATTCTGGAAAGAATTAATGCACAATAATAGCTCTGACCTCATTGGGCAGCAAGAATTAAATCGTCTAAGTCCAAGCATATAATGTCTGCTATGAAATTGTATTATCTTGCATTGCGTTATAGATACACCCAAATGGATGGGTTTATTTCTATACATTTGTATTTTTCAGGCAACACAGTGTTTAAGTTCCCAGGCATGCTTCTCTCTTTATTTCTTTAAAAGTAACTTAAATAACTTACTATAAATAGCAGACATTAAAAATAGGGCGTCTCCTTTCTTACTCATCCTAAAAAGCCGGTCTAAGCCAAGGAAACTGGGATGACCTGTCAGAGCCTAGAATAGCTTCATGGGGGAGTTCGAAAGGTCAGAAATGCTCTGGTGGGGAAAGATCCCATGTCATTTGGGCCTGCTGCTGTTCCTGCTATGCTTGGTTGGTAACCAGAGGGAGCAGATTAAGAGTGCCTAGTGCAGGAGCACAGAGCTGGATGTTGGCTGGTTCTTATCCCAGTACCTCCGCTGTGCCACTAGGCAGATTATTTAACCTCTCAAAACCCTAGTTTGGACACCTATAAAATAGGTATTGTTTAGAAGGCCTGCATCCCAATTACAAATGTTTCCAGTTGTCCTTTACAAACTAACAAGTGCTGAAAAGTATTGTGGAAATGCTTGTCAAAAGAGGGTAGAGAAAGTTTGGAATCCACAAGAAGGATTTTCCTTGTAGACTACAACAAAGAAACTTGATTAGGGAATCTTAAGAATGAAGGTATAGCAGATAAATCCTAATTATGTTGTCCACCTAATGAGAAAGCATTTGTCGTAAAAAAATATTATTAATCTCTGATTACCTTTAGCATTTGAACATCATTCTACCTTGGAAGCCACCCTGATTAAGAATGCTTTTCTCTCCCTGGGTTGACTCCCTGCTCACTGTCTGATAGGAACTGCATGATGGGGCATATTAAAGGGGAGGGGGAGAAAGCGAGGGGCAACAGTTTTAGAACAGGAACACAACCTGCATCAGGGTTTTTGTGCAAGTTGCGGAGCTCTTCAGTTTATGTCATTGCCCATTACCTTTGGCACAATTTCTCAAAGTGAGCTGTACCTTGCCCTACGATCACTGGAATGGATCATTTTTTGATTTTGTGCTAATAGTCTGGCATGCTAATGTAGAAAGATAATTGAGAACTGACTCTACACTTAATTTTTTATTGGAATTGCATTCTCTTTCCCATCTGTGGCAGCTCAGTAACACTGCTGGGAATGAATGGATGGTAGAAAAAAAGGTTGAAATTCAGGTTCATTTAGCAGGTCTGTTTAAAGGTTTGGTGAAAAAAGTTGTGAAATTAGTAGTGAAAATGAAAAGGGATCTATTGATATTTTTGTTTTAGCCATGTGATAGGAATGACTGTGAATTATTTAGAGCAAGGTCTATTCACTTTGCATAAACTCTATGCTATATTTTGAAAGTAGCTAAAAATGTTTGGAAAACCAGGATTCTCAATAACATACTGTGAATTGTATTTATTGTTTTTATGTCTATATAATTAAATTTTAAAAGACTGAAGAGATAGGGTTCTGAATTAAGGAACATTTAATATTTGTGAACAGACATTTTCAATGTAAATGTTGTAAATTGTTCTGCCTGACAGTGAGAAATCTATGTGCAGCTTTTAGATGTAAAAAAAAAAAAATCATTAATTTTATTAACAGAGAATCTTGGGTAAGGGACCCCCCCCATAACAATTTTGTGGAGTTAGAAGAATTTTTGTTCAGTTAAAAGCAGAGCTACCATAACCCTATTACACTTTTGAACGTATTAGACTTTAATTATTGCATTATTTAAAGATTTTCACTTGTCTTGTGTGTTACATATTCTTTGAGAATTGGCAAACAAGATGAAAGAAATGACACCCCAGAGTTATAACCACTGTTTACAACTCATTGTGTTATAATTGATACATTGTAAGGAAAATACTTGATGTATAGTATATCTGAATCTTTCTAATAAAATAGAACTGGAATCATATCAGCAATTTTATAGTTTGTGATATTTTGTAAATCTTTCTTTATCTTACTTAAATACAGGTTTTCTTAGTCAAAAAAATCTCAGGCTCTGATGCTAGGCAACTTTATGCCATGAAAGTATTGAAGAAAGCCACATTGAAAGGTAAGTGCTGCTACTATTTGTAATGCTTATATAGTATAAACACTGAAAGACCTTAGTAGATTTCATGTCACTTCCAGGTTGGTTACTTACATTCTGAATCTGTTCCTACTACTATCTTTAAATACAGAGTTTATTTTACTGCATTTTTCCTACTGGGCTAGGAGCCACATGACTAGTGAGAATGAGAGTTGTCACATTATAAAAGAAGTATTCTGAAAAAGGAATCTTGTGCTTTAGGCAAGTAGAAGTTTAGAAGATTAAAACTAGGTTTGATTCATCTTCAGATTAATGTAATTATTTTAATGTTTTGAAAGTTTGAGTAAATGTAAAAATAGCTTTTATTCTTAGGAATTTATCATCTTAGCATCTCATCTCCAAATAAGATTTTTTTTTCTCTAAGCCTCTGAATTTGAAAAATCTGATACAGGATTTGGCTCTTACAGCTCATTTTAAATTAAGGAAATGTACTTAGATTTCAAAATACTCAGACTTTTTATTTAGGAATCTCACTTATTTTACCATATAACCCCTAGTTGTTTTATGTATTGACTCCCAACATGAGTTTTTTCCTCTTAAATTTACCTGTACTTTCTAAAACTTTAAAAATATTTTGTAATAGTCATTTATTTCTGATGTATATTTTCCCAAATACACTAAATGTCATCTTTGCAAGAAATTTTACCTTCCTCTGCAAACACCTTCCTTTGTTGCTTATGTACTTTTTTTAAAGTTCCCTTGCCCTATTCCTGAATGTATATTCTTTCCTACCTGGCCCTTACCCACCCACCCACCCACCCCCCTACTTACGTGGGTTTTGCTAGGACCAGGGAATTATATCCTCATTGCCCTACTTTATATTACCACTTTTATAACTTTATACTCATGAATTTCATGTTTAAAAAATGCATCAATGAAACTTATATAAAGGTTCATGCACAAAAGCAAAAGAAGTAGTTTGTTTTCATATATTCAATAGAATTTGTGTTGTACACAATATATGGAAAGGAAACTAGGAAACAAAAGATGTCAGGAAAGGAAATAAATGCACAGTTCCTTTTAGAGAAGACTAACTGTTGTTAAGATTTTCAGTACACCTCTAGCCATTCAGTTAGCTCTTTATTCTCCAGATTTCCATTACATTTTCATTGAAATGTTCAAAATTTAATTTGAAAAAGTATGCACCTTAGAGAAAATTCTAAAAAAGAAAAATGAGAAAGTAATTAGCTAATTAGGTTTGCACTTATTTAAAGCAGTGATAAATGCGTTATTGGAAAGAATACAGGCATACAAATCAGAGCAAAGCAGTACAGAAATACTGAGTACTTGCGGTGCTTCATGACAAAGCAGGCTACAAACAATGGAAAATCAAATAATTTCATAAGTTTTGTTTGAAATGCTCCTGAGCAACCTGGAAAAAAATTAATCTTTTCTTAAATCCTATAGCAAACCATAGCAAACAACAGCCTCATCAGATTTTTCAGCTTAACACATCTCAGAAAGTTTTGAAGAGATACCAAGCAAATTTGACGATACAAAAAAATTCAGCCTTTCATACAATGAAAAAAATAAATAGGAAAAGAGGAATTATTTGACTCAAATAACAAAGTGTTATTCAAAGGAATCAGGGTGTTCCTACTATCCAACAAATTTAGGACATTTTAAACATTGTAATAATGAATAGCAGTGATAAATTACAAACCACAGAATAAAATAAGAATCCATGAGTTAAACCATAATGTAATTGATGGGAAGCAAGAGAAATCTTTCTTTAAAGAATTCCAACTAATAAATGCAAAAGGAATGATCAAGTTAGGAGTTCTTAGGATTTGATATGCAACCTCCACCCAAAGGATTTCAGAATCAAAATAAATTTTATGGAAGGGGATAAAATAATCTTTGGGGAAAATTTTTTCATTTTACTCATGAAGAAATGCATGTAAAATGATAAGTTATCAACACCAGGCACAGTGGCGCATGCCTGTAAGTGACAGCTTACAGAGTCGCAGCAGGGTCTGGGGATCGTGGTTTGAGTCCCAACTGTGGCAACACAGCTAGACCTAGTCCCAAAAAATAGCTGGGCATGGTAGCATGCACCTGTTATCCCAGCTACCTGGGAAACAGGCTGGGGATGGCTTGAGTCCCTGGTAACACGGACAACATGAGCCTGCGGTTCCACGGGCAAAATTAGCAAGATCTAGTCTCAAAAAAAAAAAAAAAAAGATGAGTTACCATTTCATACAACGCCAACATAAATTTGAAGCAGTTTTGCAGTAAGTATAAAGAGCCAACATTGCTGCTAAATGAACCTGAGGAAATAATCTGAGTTTGTGCACTTAAAAACTCTCACTCTTAGATATATTAAAACATTATTTACAATAGCAAAAATGTAGAAATTAGAGACCACAGAAGTATTAAGAAATGATATACCACTTAATAGGACACTATTTATATGAAATATTTTATTTTAATTTTTAATGAAATATTTTAAATATAATCACAGATACGCTCTTAGTGAAAAAACGTACGTGAAGAATTATACCACAAGTATATGAAATTATATGGATAGAAACTATAGAAGAGACCATAGAAAAATGAAAGTAGTTGACTTACCCAAATTCTAAGCTGTTGAATAATTTTAATGTGTACTTTAATTTGTGTTTGTACTTAAATTTAAATTTTACTTTTATCGAAGTAATTATGTTTATAGTCTTACAATGTAAAATATCAGTGTTCTCTACCTGTTCTCCTGCCTATTCCAGTTCTTGGCTGCTGCTTCTACCATTTACCTCCATATTTGACATTTATATATATATATATATATATATATATATATATATATTTATCACTTTGCAATTCTTTGGTCACTTGGGGCCTTTTGGGTTGTTTTCATTTGGAGATACAATCTATTGACTTCCTAACATGGAAAATTAGGATTTAGCTCTTTCATACTACCACCCACATACAGTTTCCCTTTGTGCTTCTTCCCACTAATGTTTTCATTATTACAGCTTTATAAAAATTATTCCTAGTTGAACCAGATTGTATATCGCAGTCATATTTCGCTCATATCTTTTGCTGTATTAGATCACGTGCCCTAAATTCTTTATCTACCTTTTTCTCAGTTTACTTTCTAGTTTTGAACACATCTTCTGGTAGCTACCTCAGAAAGGATGAGTGGATGGCAAATTATTTTGTGAAGTTGCATGTCTGAAAATGCCATTATTCTACCCCCTCACTTATTTATAATTTGGTAAGGTGTAAAATTCTAAGCCAGAAAAACTTTCCATCAGATACTTGAAGGCATTGTTTCCACTGGCTTCTGGTTTCCTGTGTTGCAATTATCAGAGTCCTAGTGCTTTTATGTTAAGCTCTTTTTCCTCTTTGGACAGCTTTAGAATCGATCTCTCTTTGTCCTTGGTGTTCTGAAATTTGTATAGCAGTGTTTCTTTACTGTGGGTTTTTAAATATTCATCATATCAGATATGGAGTTGTCTGTCATTAATCTAGTAACTCATTTCTTTAGTTTTTGGGAAAGTTTTGTCATTCTGTCTCCATTTTGTAACTGCTACTTTTCTGTCTTCCTGAATGGTTCCTTAATTTTACTTTTTTCACGACTATTTCCCTTTGTACTCTCTAAGCCCCTCCCCTGCTTTCTAGGAAATTTCATCACTGTCTTCCAACCCTTCTAATTGACCGTTTTATTTTCATATAACCTAGATTTTCCTCGTTCATTAATCATTCCATTTTTTAAAAATAATTTTAATATAAAGAACCCTCACATCACTATTCTCTATGTCAACATTGCTCAGCTCATGATCAGTGTTTTTCATCATTTTTCCCCTTCCCCCTCTCTTCAGATATTGAAGCAAACTCTAAACATTGTATAATTTCTTCCATAACTGTTATAACATGTATGTGAGACTCTTAAAAGAATTAATACAACTGTATACCTAAAATACTCATACACAGATACCCAATCAATATTCAAATATCCATTTGGTCCTCACTGTTGTAACTTTTTTTTTTTTTTTGGAATTTTGGGATCAGAATCCATAGAAGGTATGTATTTTGCAAATTATGAGGTTGAATTTTAAGTTTTCTTCTTTACGCTCCCCCTTTTTTTCTTTTTATTTTACAAGCTGTTTTTTATGCTTAGCATCTTTGCTCTGGGAATCCTTTACTATCTTTTCCTTATTTAAGAGTAAGGTACCAAAAAAACTGATTAGAAAGGATTCTGTGAGAAAAATTTGCTTATTTCTCTTTGACCTCCAACCCTTAGGTTTAGACTTTAGCTTTCTCTGCTCTGCTATGTGAGTAAGCATTTAGTCATCTTTTGCTACCATTTTCTTTTATGATCTTTGTGAGTTTATGCATAATTTTTCCTTTATTGTCATTTTAGTGGAATTTTTGGAAGAAAGTAGAGAGTAAAGGATTCACTTTAACCAAAAGTCTCTTTCCATTTTTAAAGTTGCTATAAGAACAATAAGTGGAGTCAAATACAAACATTAGCTTGAGTTTGTTTGGATTTTTTTTGTCCTTAATAAAATATTCTCTGGGCCGGGCACAGTGGCTCATGCCTGTAAGCTTCAGCCTTTGAAGCAGCCGGGGCTAGGGATCGCAGTTCGAGTCCTGCCTGGGGCCCGTAGCGAGACCGAGTTCCAAAATAACAGCTGGTCGTGGTGGCGCACACCTGTAATCCTAGCTACCTGGTAAGCTTAGGCTGGGGATTGCTTGAGTCTGTGGTTCCATGGGCAAAAATAGCGAGACCTAGTCTCAAAAAAAAAAAAAAAAAAGATTTATTCTCTGGGCCCAAAAGGTTTTATAAACCATGGATTGAAATATATTCTTAATACATAATCTTAGAAATATAAATAACATTTCTTCTTCACTCTCATGTTCAAGTAAAGGAGGTTTTAAAATCTAGTAACCACCATATAAAAACAATTTTTTTCAGAGAAATGTAATTATTTTCCCAGTATGAATCAGTATTATCAAATTCTATTTGGGTTGAACCAATATAACCTCCCTTCTTCTAAACCAGTATATCCTAATCAAAAATTCTGATGAAGAATAATTTACATTTGTCACTAGGTATTTTTTATTATTGATTTATTTATATATAAATTTCACATCATTGCAATCCCAGGGATTTACCCCCCACACACCCTCCCCTCCCATCCCCCCCACCTTTCCTGCCTGCCCATAGTTGTGTGCTTCAGTTTGGTACTTAGCTTGTTTTATCTTTTCCTCATGGCTTTTGTTTATTTTTTTCATTATATCCCATATATTAGTGAAACCATTTGATTTCTGTCTTTCTCTTTTTGACTTGCTTCTGCTAGTATGATTCCTTCTAAGTACATCCATATTGTCATAAAGTTGGCGAATTTGTCATTCTTAACTGATGAGTAATATTCCATCGTGTATATATACCACATTTTTTTTTCATCCAGTCATCTGTTTTGGGGCACTTAGGTTGCTTCCATGTCCTTGCAATTATAAATAGTGCTGCGGTAAACATCCGAGCACAGGTGTCCCTTTGTACCCACATTGAGGTCTCTTTTGGGTAGACCCCCAAGAGAGCAATTGCTGGGTCAAATGGTAGTTCCATTTTCATTAATTTGAGGGTCCTCCACACAGCTTTCCATAGAGGTTGGACCAGTTTACATTCCCACCAGCAGTGTAAGAGTGTTCCTTTTTCTCCACATCCTCGCCAGCACTTGTAGTTGCCTGTTTTTTGGATGTGGGCCATTCTTACTGGTGTAAGGTGTTATCTCATTGTGGTTTTGATTTGCATTTCCCTTATTGCTGGTGATATTGAGCAATTTTTCATGTGTCTGTTGGCCATTGTCACTAGGTATTTACATAAGCAAAAGAAATCAGATTGGGATCATTACAAAGTCCTGTCTCAGGCAAAATGAAAGAATTTCTTTAGAGAGAATCTCATTGCTCACTTTTAACTAAACAAATTCTCATCATTATTATATATACAGCACCTTGTAATCTAAAGAGAATCATAATCTTAATAGAAAATCATCTTATCCTAGCTCCTCATTTTATAAAGAAAGGAAAAAGGACATCCTTGTGAAATTGGGTAAGAAAACCAGCAAAGCAGGGTACTTAACTAAACTTACACACAGGAGCAGCTGGCTCTTTAAATCCATTCATCAGGTTTGTCCCAGCCCACAGGAATGGTAGCAAGGCTACACTGTCTTAAAAAGGTGCAAGAACAGATTTGATCACTTCTAAAAAGACAAAATAGACAAAAGTCTCTGAGGGTACAATGGACCCCCTTTGATTTTCTTATCAAAGAGTTCAGTCTTCAGTCCAAAAAACTGCATGTGGGTCCTTCAGCCACGTGCATCCACAAGATTGAGGCTGTCCCACCATCAAGCCAAATGAAGAAACCAAGATGGCATCGTCAGTCCTCCAAAGACACAGCTACTCACTTCAAGCCAAGTAAAGGAACAAGTTGGCATTGCCAATCCTCCCACAAAAGACACAGCCTTCTTTCAGCCAGAACCACCAAGACTCACTCGAAACAGCAGCAGCAACCACTTCAGATGCCTCATGATGAGAACAGCAACACTACAAGTTCTCTTCAGGTCTCCAGACAATTCCCAGGCTTTGCAGTTTCAAAGTTAAAGCATGTTCTCAAGTACACTTCCAGTTCAGTTTACAAAAGTCACAAGTTTCTTCAACATGCTTTCCTGGGCTCCTCACCAACCCAGGCTGGGGATGGAAGCCCACAGTGTGGCTTCCTTCCCTGCCCTGCTGCCACACATCACAGCGGTACCTCTGAGGCTTCCAGCCTCCCTGCTGCTCCTCTGTTCTCCCTCTTCTCCAACTTTATTTCTCTCTCCAGGCATTCTCCTTCTTAAATCTCTCTCTATTCTTCTCAAGAGAAGCCTTGACTTCCTTCCTCCAAGTCTCTGCCCACCGGGGTACAATGGCTGCTATCTTAATGCAGCATTACCATGCTGGGGCCATAGTTCCCCAATTTCACCAGAGCACCCCTATCACTTGAGCACCCCAATTTCACCAGAGCACCCCTATCACCCCTATCACTTGAGATTTGACCAATAGGAATAAATTAGTTATTACTAGCATGGCCAAAAAGTATAGTTCATGAATTCCGAGAATTGCAAGAATTTGCTTATTGTGGTAAAATAATAGAAGAGGGAGATACAATAAATATATTGATAGATATTATCACTGCTTACTGAGCAAGAGAGTGAATTTTTACATCATAATATTGATAAGCTTTGTATAATTATTGAAAGAGGTAGAGGTTTCTAATCTGTCTTTAAGGAAGTAGGTACCTAATCCAAGATTGTTTGGGTGCCAGTGGGAAAAAGGCAGATTTGGGTTAGACTGAAACAGGGTTATCAGCAGGCACGATGAACCTCCTTCACATAAATAATAGAAAGGACCCATTACATAAGAGACCAGAGTTGTGGTGATGAGACAAGATAACAAATCAGATTTTGTTGTAGAATTTATTTACCAGCGGTAAAACAAGTCAGTTGAAGGACAGCTGTGTCAACATCAAGAACAATCACTTCTTATTCTAGTTTGCCCGTTTTCAATCACTGGTACCAAAATCACCCAGTTGAAGGTGAAACTAATAGAATGGGGAAAATAGATTTTGTAAGTTTCTTTGTTTATTTTTCCCAGATGTCTTTTTTCTGTGTTTTAAAATATCTTTGATCACCTTAAATTGAAAAGAAAACCAACTTGTCTTTCTCTTTGTCCCCTTCCCCCCCAACTTCAAAATTCTCTTTCCTCCTCTTTCTGCTTTCATCTCTGGCACAACCATTCAGTCACCGACTTGAAAAATAAATGTCTTTTTTTAGTTTATCCTTCCTATTCAACAGAAAAGAAAACTAATGATCACTTTTACCTCATAAACCATTGAGCTATACCACTATCAGAATACTTATCAATAACCATTTACCCTTGTGTCTTTCCTACCTCCTTATAAGTGTCTTAAGGATTATCTTATTTGTATTTGTATCTCCCAATGACACAGAATTTGCCCAGGAAATATTTTGTTGATAAAAGAAAGCTTTGCCTACAAGGTCAAAAACAAATTCGTCCTGGCATTCTCAATTGTCAAGAATCTGGATGCTCCCTTTTTCACCTCCCAGTAGTAAATCTCTGTTTCCACATTTGGTTCCTTCCTGTTGGTCTTGCCTATCTTCATGTTCTCACTTGCACCAATACGCTGTACCTGGACTTGATTTCTCTGAGCCCAGTCATCCCCACCTATCTAAATTCTATTCTAAAAGTCTAAAGCTTATGCTCTAACCCTACCTCTTTCCTTTAACCTTACTATGAAAGTAAAATTGATGTCCCTCTTTTCTGAATTCCTGTGTTACTATTTTATCACATTCATAATGCTGTAGCTATCATAAATATCTCTTATATACCAGGCACCAGGATATACAAACTTTATTTCAAAGGATGGCACAGTCCCCAAAGTATAAAGGTATCACCCCCATTTCATAAGTGAGAAGTAACTGACTCTCAGAGAATTTAAGTGATTTATTCAATTGGTGGTGGGTCTGGTGTGGTAACATACTTCTGAAGAGGTGTGAATTTATGTCTCTACATCATATATAGTCTTATGGAATTCAGATCATTCTGTCTTAACTTCAAATCCCTGCCCTTTCAGCTATACTACATTTTCTGCTTCTGTCTTCTCCTTCCTTCCTTCCCTCAAAGTAGAACTTTTTGCATATCTCCATCCTTCATTTTATCTGCCACATTTTATGGGTGCTTAATGATTGTTGAATTGAGTAGATAAGAATTGATAGGGGTGCCAGGCATGCCTGCCTGTAATCCAAGCGCTGGGAGGCAAGAGGCCAGGGATGGCTTGAGTTTGCGGGTTCAAGACGACCCGGGTAGCATAGCAAGACCTGGTCTCAAAAAAGCAGCCGAGCGCAGTGGCAGGTACCTATAAATCCAGCTACCTGGGAGCCTGAGACTGGGGATCGCTTGAGTCTGCGGGAGCAGGACTACCCCAGACAATATAGCAAGACCTAGTCTCCCCCCCCCCCAAAAAAAAATCAATTGATAGGGGTTTTGAAACCTATTTCATTTTTTGTATTTTTATTATTTTATTAGGATGCCTAGTTTTAAAGAATTGTGCTTTGGGGGGCCATTTTCTATAACTTTGATTAAAATGCTTGTAGTTGATGTTAAAACCAGCATCTTTGTTTTAGATTAAAGCAAAGATTTTATCCAGCAGTAGAGCAAAAATGAACTGTACACTTAAACACATTCATTTTATAATATGTGCAGTATATTTCATTAGAGCTTGAAAATGTTTTCCAATCCCAAACCAGTCAACCTGGAATTTCCTAATTAGCACCAGGAATAAGCCACTTATAAGCCCCTGCCCCTGCCCTGAGAGAAATCTTTCGTTAATAACCTTGACATATATTCTTTTTGTCTGTAAATACCCTGTATGTATAAACTATTGTAATATCTTGGTTGCTCTACAGTTCATGATTCCTTTAATAAAGCCAACTGTATTTCTTTTAAAAAAGAAAATAAATTTTTAAAAATAAGGCACAGATTTTATAAATATAAACAATTTCTGTTGGTTATATAATGTAAAAATGCAGTTATTAATTTTTAAAATTCAGGCATGATAGTTTAGTCATATGTTTTTATATGTATTGTATTGTAAGTGCATTTTTATTTAAAATGGGCACCAAAGAGATTTTATTAAGCGTTGACTCAGAAAACTATTGTAACCTAGCTAAATGTGCAATATTTTATAGTTCGAGACCGTGTTCGAACAAAAATGGAGCGAGATATCTTGGTAGAAGTTAATCATCCTTTCATTGTCAAGTTGCATTATGGTAAGTTATGAACCTCCTCCAACCTCATCCTCCTTCTCACATTCAGGCATATATAAATAAATACTTGTGTATGTTAGTATTTGTTTAGCAGATACATACAGTAAAGCCATGGAAATTAAACACCATTATTTTTCAGATAAACATTAGAAGATTTTTTTTGCATTTGGCTTGTTTCTTTTAGACATTACAGTTTCTGAGTGGTATCCATAGGAGCAAATAATAGCTGACTTTTACTATAATAATAATTGATAATAATAAACCAGTATTTTATAGTCCATATGTGTTAGCCCACTTTAAAACCAGGGAAGATCCCTAATGTCAAGGTTCTAAAACTTTTATCACCTTCCTTTTCCTCAAAGTTTTTTACATGTTTTTTTCTCAGTGGGTAAATAAACCGTTTCTTAGTATGTACAGTTACATCTGACCAATTCACATTTTCCTGTAGTCAACCAATATGACTTTTCTATGTTGTTTCATGGTTAAGTTCATCTTTTTACTGCTGGGAATTTATCTTACTGATCACCTATTTTAGAACTGTAGTATTCTTGAGAGACTTGAACCTAAAGAAAAGCTAACAAAAGTTCCTAGTGGTTCCTTGCTAAGGAACACTTCATTTAGCGCTTCCACATGAATACTAGAAGAAACTGATGGTAATTTATAAAAATTCTTTTAGATCTAATATATTTATTCATTAATTTGCTAAGTAAGTTGTTTGTGAATTTGTTGACCTTACATAAGCATAAAAAAATAAATTATGGTAGACTAAACAGATTTTCATTTCTTCTCAGCTTTTCAAACTGAAGGGAAGTTGTACCTTATTTTGGATTTTCTCAGGGGAGGAGATTTGTTTACACGCTTATCCAAAGAGGTATATAATTAATCTCTTTTAAATTAAAAACTACTTATATGCATACTGTTTCAACTACAACTTTTGTTATATTTAAATATTATGCATATTGTATTTTCTCTGGTGACACAAGTTTCTTATACTAACAAATCAAACAATTATAGTTCTTTTCCTACCATTCATACTGATGAAACTAGGCTTCAAATTGATCAACTATCTTTGTCTTTTGTTCTACTTTGAATTATACTTTTTTCTGAAGCAATAATGTATCAATAAGATATCCCTTAACAGTTAGTAGTGGAAATTCAGCATGTATTTTAAGATCACTTTTTATTTCTACTTGTCACTGTTATGGGGTAACAATGATACAGTTTGATTGTAACTGCTTGTTACTTAACAAAATATGAACTGATTTTCTCCCAGAGTGCAATCATTCAGTATTTTGTAAGTGATGCCTTGACTGATTAGGTGAATTGTGTCTAACACTATGTGCAATTAGCATATATTCATAATGTTTGAATATTTAAACTGTAGGGTGAAACTTTAAAAATCATGGACACAAAAATAAAAACAGAAAAATATATATATATTTTTTTATTTTAGGTGATGTTCACAGAAGAAGATGTCAAATTCTACTTGGCTGAACTTGCACTTGCTTTAGACCATCTACATAGCCTGGGAATAATCTATAGAGACTTAAAACCAGAAAAGTAAGAAATCCTGCTACTATGTTGAATACGGTGTAGTATAGTTGTTTAGGAGGTAATGAAAAATTAAATTACTTCATAGAGCTACCGCACAGCATTTCATTAGATTGCTTCACATTTCTGCCATAACTATGCATGTAGTCTCACACTTTGTATCTATCAAAAAAATGTTACCTTGCTTTCTTTAATCTTTAGTAATGTTCAAATCTATGCTTGTGTGTTTACTGGTGATTTGTATTTGTGTGTGATTTTTCTGTTTATTGCCTTTGCTCATTTTTCTTTTGGAATTTTTTTCATTATTGATTTGTGAAAGACCTTTACAAATTAAAAATTTAGCCATATGACATAGATTGGAAATATATTTTTTAGGTTATCTTTTGTTATTTCAACCTATACAAGTATTTTTTTCACAGTTAGCTCTCCCACTCTTTTCTTTTGTGATTTCTTTCATGACTTTTATTGTTAGAAAGACTTTTCAACCCCTGGATCAAATATTTTTCTTATATTGTGGTTTCCTTTTTTGTCTTTTAATTCTCTCTAGAGACATTTTATGTCTCTGTGTGTAGGGCTTGGGAGGAGGATAGATATAGAGCTAATGCTTTCCTCCAAATACCATTTATTGAAAATATTCTCCACATTTTACATTCCTTTTATAATAGCAGTTAATCAGGAAGCTAATATTATTTAGATGAAATTGGGCGCATTCAGGGTGGTATGACCATAGACGCTAATATTATTTAGATTGAACACACTTCTCTGTTTCAGTATGTCATTTACTATCCACAACTTTGAGTAGACATTCTTTTGCTTTTTTCAGAATAGAAGCAAGTCTCACTCTATGAAGAATTTTTAAGCTGCTTTATTGAGATATAACTCACCACTGTAAGACCCATACAGTTCTTCCATTTAAAGTATACAATCTAATCGTTTTTAGTATATTCAGTTACACAACCATCATCTTTATCAAGAATTTGAACATACTTACATTAAAGTGTACATGAAAAATTTAAACCATTTATTGCAACAAGAACAGAAAATATTGCTTTGGAATTATGTAATTATCATATCAAAATAATCATGCTTTCACAGTTTACTTTTATTTTTAAAATATTTCTGTTTTCAGACAAGTTCCATGTGATTCTGTTTTTATTTCCCAGATAATTTTCTCATCATTTCCTCAACTTCTAACAGTCATGACACAAAATATAATTCCTGATGAAAACAAATATTTAAGCTATGGTCTTTTAAAGAAAAATAGTACTTTAAACATAAGATTATATAGTCATAGTAAAAATATAAATGTTATTGTTTTATCACTTAATTTAATGAATTTATTATGGACCATTGTATTAGCATTGGCAATAAGATCTCAAAGTGTATACACTGTCTCAAAGATCAAATAAAATGATCTGTAGGTTAAGTTACAGTGAAATCTTTCACACTTATATACAGAGATGAGGCCTTTAAATTGAAATAACATTTAATTGTTACATGAGCCATGTAAATACCCTCCTATAGGACTTAAAAGAAATTTCAATTTTTATACCAGATGTTTTAGTCACTGAAGGGGGTTTCCAGATATGGCTGAAAATAGATAGTTGAAAGGGAACTTTGCTGATTGGGAGTAATTCAGTTGACTTTTTCAAAGGTTAAAGAATGGGCATGTTCATTTGCAACAGCCTGGATGGTCATTGAGGAAATAGGCTAGGTGAAATAAGTCAGAAGGAGAAAGACAAATACTTTATGATTCCATTCATTTGTGGAATATAAAGGAAAGAAGATATCTTCAAGACTAAAAGCTGAATGGTGATTATCAGAGGGGAAGGAGAAAGGAGAGGAGTTGGGTAGGAACTAATTGATTGGTGGTGGGTTGTGAATGGAAATTTGGTGGTGGGCATGGTGAAATGTCATCTGGGAATCTATACAGCATTGTAAACTAAATGTTACTTCAGTAAGAAAAGGCGATTTTAAAAAAGAGAACAGGGCTCCCTTTTTCTCCTTTTCTTAATAAACTTGTCCTTTTAAAATGTTTTTAAACAAGGCAAGATTGGCCATAGCTATATATAAAGAATGCGTTAGCTGTAAAAGGTAGAAAAAGTGCCCTTTTAGCTATCTTTTCTTCTCAGAATTACCAACAATGATTTGAGGTTTGTTTGGCTTTTTTAAGTGTATTTTTACTGAGGTAAAATTGGTTTATAGCACTGTATATAAGTTAGGGAGATAGGTCCATCCCTTTTCAGATGTATTCCTTTCGTGTATTTGTTAGACAGGCAGGGGATAATTTCCAGTATACCTAATAATTCTCTTTATAGTCCTTAAATGTTTAAATATTTTTGGTCTGCTTCACAATCAAAAAGACTTGGAAAAATATGGCCTTCTGAATAATCTTCAGTGGTAAAATGCAATGTAAATCATATTTGAATTGATGACTAGGAAGATTGGGTGGTATTTTGACATAGTAAAATTTTATTACTACAAAATTTAGCTTGCATATGTTTTAGTTAGAATTAAAAGCAAGGAAATGCCCAGTTGTAGGTTTTGAATATAAGTGAAAGTTTATTATTTGACCTTTCAAGTCAGTACACTAAAATCTTAATCTTTCCAGATATACAATTACTGACTTAAACTTGGTACTTACACCCTTTTATAGCTCCTTAATGACATTATTCTCCACTCACATATCTGCTAAGGTCAGTAACCTGAGGTGCTTTTCCATTTGTTCTTTATCATGACCAATATCTAAGATCACTTTACTAACCCCCCAATTTTTTCCTAATATCACATATTGGATTATCTCTATTTTCCATGCATATAAATCTTTTATGGCCTTCAGTGCCCTTGAGGAAAAACCCAGATTATTTGGAGTGCCATTTTGGCCTTTTGTAGGTGGCCCTTACTCATCCAGCATTTATTTCTCTGTGCTCTGCCAACCACTTAGCTATAAGATGAATAAGGTCATATCCTGTAGGAGCTTAGTTTTCTAGGGAAGAGAAATACCAAAAACCATATACAATGAAGGTATGGATCAGTGAAAAGCAAAGAAAGTAATATGTTAAGGAGAGAATTGTATTGGTCGTATAAGGGGGAAAAGATCTAGGCAAGAATGAATGAGATAGATGTCTTAAAAACAACCAAGAGACTGACAGCTCTAATGTTGGACTTAAATAGGTGTATCCTCTTATTGTTTAGAGTTTAGTTAGGTCACTTCTGCAGAAAGGCATTACATTAGAAGGCATAATTTAGAAGGTTTTCCATTCTTTTCCTAAGAGTTTTTAAGTGCCTTTTCCTTTGCCTCGTTCAGTTTAAAGCAATATCAAGTGATTATCTGATGTCTAATAAATTAATGTCAATTTTAGCTTCTATGAAACTGTTTAGTAGTTTGAAAAGATTTTCTGACTTTGTTTTGTTTCAGCATACTTCTTGATGAAGAAGGCCACATCAAGTTAACAGGTAAAATTCCTCATTTTATTAATATTGCCTTCAACTCTGTAATTTTCCTTAAGGATGATTTAAGATTGATCATGGTATAGATATTGAATAAAACAATGTGTTAAAAATTAGAATTATTTAATAATGTAAAAGTAGGAACTCAATGTTTAAAGTTTACGTATGCAAAATACTATAGAATATTTATTTATTCAATATATATTTGGCAGATTTTGGCCTAAGTAAAGAGTCTATTGATCATGAAAAGAAGGCATATTCTTTTTGTGGAACTGTTGAATATATGGCTCCTGAAGTGGTTAATCGTCGAGGTCATACTCAAAGTGCAGACTGGTGGTCTTTTGGTGTGTTGATGGTAAGGTTTGGGTTTGGCTTTTTTTTTTCTTTTTTTCAGAAGTTCCATTATGAATGTAATAGAAATTGAAATCACTTGTGTTATCATACAGTGATTTGGGAAGATATAGTTGTAATTAGGATGATTATTTTTTTACCTTCTGACCTTAAGCTTTTATGCTTATTGACTGATGTGTCTGATTATTTTGCCTTTTTTAGTTTGAGATGCTCACTGGTACACTGCCTTTCCAAGGAAAAGATCGAAAAGAGACAATGACTATGATTCTTAAGTAAGTACTCTCTAGTGAAGAGGAGATCTAAAATTAAATGCTTCAAAATAGAAATGAGATTTTAGAGTGTCGGTTATAGCATAAAGAAATAAATAGGAAACTCATGACATCGGTATTATGTGGTTTAAATACAGACATACCCCATAGATTTAGAGTGCTCTTATTATTTTCATGTTGGTGAAATATTGAAAGCTTTACCTTTGACTTTTTTGGACTATGAAAAGAATGCCCATTCTACCTCTGTTCACATTGTCCTGGAGGTACCAGAAAGTACCAAGGCAAACAAAACAATAAGTTTTTAAAAAAGGAAAATTGTTCATGTTATTTAGATAACATGGATGTGTTCATCACAAACCCAAATCTTTGTATAGATTCTTAGAACTAGTAAGAGTTTTAACAAAGTTGTTGGAATAAAATCTGTCGTGTAGATATGCCAGCAACAGAAAATAGAAAAAAAAATCTGAGATAACATTGTTTTGCAACACTGTATGTTATTCAGAGAGATAGGCACATCTCTTCAGATGTATGTCACCACATCACACCCACCACCAAGGTACCCATAGTCCTCCACCACAATCCGTTGGGCTCCCTCCAAACTTGGCTCTCTACCCTCCATCTCCCTGTTAACTTTTATTCTACAGACTTACTTCTCAGATTTGTTATTGTATTGATTTTGATCTCATTGACCCTATTTTTGTTTCTTTATATTCCATATATAAGTGAAACCATGATATATTTGCCTTTCTTCTTCCGACCTATTTTTCTTGTCATTCCATCTAGCTCCATTCATGTTGTTACAAGTGGCAAAAAATTCATCTTTCTTTTTTTCTTTAATTATGGAACAGTAGAAAATTAAATTTTTTAAGGCTACTGTTTATAGTAGCATAAGAAATATCAAATAGCTAGGGATAAATTCAGCAAAAGTTAGGTAAGAACTCTATGAAGAAAACTAGACTTTATCTAAAGAACTTTAAAATGACAGAAATAACTTGAAAGATTATTACATTTTCACATTATGACAGATTCGGTGTTACTGAGATAATAGGTTCTGTAGAGTATGTTATCCTGTCAAAATATGAACCATGGAGATTATCTAGTAGCAACAGCTAAAAGTAAAAGGGAATAATTAAAATTGTAATACATTTTATTTATCTCAAAATATCCAAGATATTATCATTTCAAAAGGTAATAAGCACTGAAAATATTAATGAAATATAAATTTCTTCCTACTTATTTGAAACAGTCTTAATAGGTTGAAGGGAGGCAGATAGAGTATTGGCATAGGTACTTTGGTGGAAGGTGAGTGGAACATGTGTACAGTTGGAGTAACAAAAATGTAATCCCAAAATGAAAAAAAATTGCACAATTTGTGCTAATCACATTTCAAGTACTCGGTGACTGTATGGCCAAAGGCCACCATCTTTGACAGCGTAATTCTAGTTTCAGCATAAATTTGAATCCCAATGGATTTTTGTGTGGAACTTCATAAACTAATATGATAATACAAAGGGCCAAGAATAGCTAAAACAGTTCTAAGGAAGAAAGAAATTCTTGCTTTATCAAGTAGCTAGTCTTTCTATAACTTACTGCTTATTGTAATTACTGATTGTAATTAGGGTGTGGTATTGAAGTAAATATAGAAAATAAACTTGTGTAATAGAATTGAGCCCAGACACGGACCTTTTTATGTTATATAATACACACACAAACACAAATACATGGATACTTGATTTGCAACCATTAAAAATTACAGAGCATTCCAGGCTTGCTCTGTAATTTTTAATGGTTGCAAATCAAGTATCCATGTCTAAAAGTAAATAACCAATAATTTTTTTTAAAAAAATTACAGAGCATTTTCAAGTAAATCCTGCTGGAAAAAAATGGTATTCACATAGAAAAGATGAGACCATACTCAAAAATCATCTCTAAGTATACTACATATGTGTATGTTAAAAGGCAAAAAGAAATATATGGTCAACCAAATGAAACTGCACAAGGGGAGAGTGGGGACCAGCTAGAGCGGGTGGGAAGGGGAGGTGGTGGGTGACCCCCAGGGACTGAAATGATGTAAAATAATAATAATAATAATAAAGCAGATATTGGTTTAAAAAAAAAAGAGAGAAACTGAAAAAAAATTTAAAAAAAAATAACACCAAATAAATAAATAAAATAAAAGGCAAAAAGATTCTATAAAAGAATATTTTCATGACCTTGAAGTAAAAAAAGTAATCTTAGGATACAAAAAACACTAGCCATTAAGGAAACAAATGATAAATCACAATTACATTAAATTTAATAACTTCTCAGAAGATTCCATTAAGAGAGAAGCAAAGAAGTGACATGTATGCAATCAATACATGTAACCAACAAAAGGCCTCTGTCCAGATTATATTGGGTACTCCAGTCAATTGATAGAAAAAGACATTGGTAGGAGATGTGGAGACTTCACAAAAGAGAATATTCCATAGTCAATAAACTTATAAAAGGAAACCCCCATTAATGACAAAGTGCAAATTTAAACTACAGCAAGCTACAACTGCATACCCACCAGAGTGACTGCCACTATAAAGCGATGACAGCTATGAAACCGTGGCAACTTTCATACATATAAAATAGTTATGTATGAAATATAAAATAGTTGCATAACCACTTTGAAAAGTATTCTCTTTGGCATTACCTTCTAAAATCAAATATATGTATGCCCCCATCCAATAGTCCACTTCTTGATGTGTACCCAATCTCTTCCACATTAAAAAACAAGTACAGTGATGTTCATAGCAGCATTATTTGTAATAGCCAAAAAGTGGAGACTGGATCATTGACAGTAGAATGAATCAGTAAATTGCGGTCTATTTGTACAGCAGAGTACAGCAGCGATTAGCAGTACTTCAGAACACGCAGGCACACAGTTTCTGTACATCCTCTTGTTTTTCTCGGGACATGCAGGCACAGTTTCTGTACATCTTCTCACTTACTTCAGCACTTTAAAACATGGGACTGACTGTTAAATTGAAAGTTCTACAAAAATAGACCGACAGGCTGGGCGTAGTGGCACGAGTCTCTAATCCTAGTCTTGGGAGGCCGAGACTAGGAATTCCTTGAGTCCATGGGTTCAAGACCACCCTGGGCAACATAGTGACATAGCGAGACCTAGTCTCTAAGTAAGTGTGTAAGTGTGTATAGGTAAAGTAAGTAAGTAAAATAGACTGGGTAAGTTAAAGTAAGTAAGTGTAAATAAAGTAAGAGGTAAAGTAAGTAAGTAAAATAGACCGAGTACACCAGGCATGGTGGCTCGTGCCTGTAAGCTTCAGCCTATGAAGCGGCAGGGGCTAGGGATCGCGGTTCGAGTCCCGCCTGGGGCCCGTAGTGAGACCTAGTTCCAAAAAATAGCTGGGCATGGTGGTACGCGCCTGTCATCCCAGCTACCTGGGAAGCTGAGGCTGGGGATTGCTTGAGGCCGTGGTACCCCAGGCAACGAGAGCCTGCAGTTTCACGGGCAAAAATAGCGAGACCTAGTCTCAAAAAAAAAATAAAAATAAAAAACTGGGCCGGGCGCGGTGGCTCGTGCCTGTAAGCTTCAGCCTATGAAGCGGCCGGGGCTAGGGATCGCGGTTCAAGTCCCGCCTGGGGCCCGTAGCGAGACCTAGTTCCAAAAAAATAGCCGGGCGTGGTGGCGCACGCCTGTAATCCCAGCTACCTGGGAAGCTGAGGCTGGGGATTGCCTGAGTCCGTGATACCATGGGCAATGAGAGCCTGTGGTTCCACGAGCAAAAATAGCGACACCTAGTCTCAAAAAAATAAATAAATAAAAATAAAAAATAAAATAAAATAGACCGAGTAAGTAAAATAAGAAGTAAAGTAAGTAAAATAGACTGAGTCAAAGAAAACCAGCAGTAACTTGAGTAAATCACAAGAATGTTGAGCAAAGGCAGTTCAGAAACAAAGGAATGAATGCTGTATGTCTCTAGTTAAAACGTTTCACAAGCTAAAGCTTAGTTTTTAGGATCCTTATTTCGATGGCAAACCTAAGGCATTAAATTGGGGAGGGAAGAGTACAAATGATGGAGATGGATCACAGGTCCTGTGGTAGTGGGAGAACCCCAAGGAGACTACACCTGAGGAATCAAAAACTGTTGAGAAGTTAACAATGATACAAGAAAATAAGTAACATAATTTAATTAAATTAAAAAAAAAACCTGAGGCAAGATAAGAAAAGTGTTTGCATTTGATGAGGTGTTCTGGCAGTGTTATATTTCTTGGCCACATAACTTCACTTTGTGGTAAATCACTGAGCTGTGTACTTGGTTTTAGGTTTTTGGTGTTTGTTTGCCTTGTACTTTGTTATTTCTCACAATAAAAAAAAGGTTAGAAAATACTTGCTATTCACTGAACCATCATGACTCCATCTATTCTAACGTCTTCCTTTCAGCTAATAATTGC
>PVHY01006368.1:0-28228 GCA_004024945.1 Uropsilus gracilis | reverse complement strand
TGATACCACTCCCCTACTCTTCCCTCTTTGTTCTTCCTACTCTTATCTGTTTTCCTTATCTTGTTAACCATTCCTCTTTTGGTCTCTCTTACTTTACCTGCACTACCCTGCACTACCTGTTTTGCTTTTTTATTTAATTATGGAAATTGCCAGATGTAAATACATTAAAAGGCAGTGAACACATGTGTAGCATTCACCCAGATTCATCTATTCCTTTTTATTTTTCCTACTTTACTGAAATATTTTAGGCATTCCAGATATGTTCTCTCTCACCTGCTATATTTGTTTACATTGCTAAACAGTATAGATATTTTCTTACGTAACTTTTTTTCTAACAAAACAAATAATTTTATCATCTAATACCAGTCCTTAATGAAATTTTTCAGTTTCTCCAAAACTGTCTTTGCTGTCCCAAATCTAGTTTTCACATTTCATTTGGTTGTGTTTCTTGAGCTTTTCTTCATCTAGAAAAGTATACCCTAGTTGGCCACGGTGGCTCGTGCCTGTAAGCTTCAACCTCTGAAGCAGCTAGGGCTAGGGATCACGGTTCAAGTCCCACTCAGGACAACACAGCGAAACCTAGTCCCAAAAAATAGCTGGGTGTGGTGGCACGCGCCTGTAATCCCAGCTACCTGGGAAGCTGAGACTGGAGTACCATGAATCTGTGGTACCATGGGCAACAGGAGCCTGTGGTTCCACGGGCAAAATTAGCGAGACCTAGTCTCAAAAAAAAAAAAAAGTATGCCCTGCCATTTACTTTTTGAAACCAAGACAGTTTATTCTGCATTTTATTTTTGTCAAAGAATTAGGCCACCTCTCACTATCTGATACAAAGACATGAAGATGATTTTGTTTTACTATAGTAAGTATGGAAAAAGCCAAGTTGGTCTGGAAGTCTCTCCCAGCAAAACAGACCTCTTGTATAAGGTCTTAGGAAAGGGTAGAGTTCAAGAATTGGCAGATTTTTCAGGACCATAAGCGAAATGATACCATCTTTAAGAGCATGGTTACTTGGGTGGGACTGTTGTTATCAGTTGGCAGTCAGGTCTGGTGTCTGCTTGTTTGACTTATTTTCACAGATGAAGAATTGTTTCTGATTGGTTGTTCACCTAGACAGGTTGACTTCAATCACCTGAATGGATTTAAAACCAACTGAATGGCTGTAAACTTTTTATTCTGGTGGCTTTCTTGGTATCATGATTACATGCAAGTAGACTTTCCTAGGAGTGTGGAAACTTTTTTTTTATTATCTCAGTGATATTAATTTGTTCCTTTATCCAGTTTTTTGTAAAACTCTTGACAAGATTATTTTATGCTGTTGTACCCTATCACATCACATCAAGAGCTTTAAAGCACCTGATTTAGTGAACCATCCCATGGTTACAGCTGATTCTTTAGTTGAAGTTCCCGGTCAGGCTTTCATCCATTGAAAATTCTAACTTAATAGAAATGAAGAAGAATTTTTAAATGATGACTTTCTAATTTTGTTCTTTCCTTGTGTATTGGCATTTTCCAAAACAATGAACTTTTCCCCCATCAACTAGAGATATTTCATTATCTTGAAATAACACAGAATAAATGCTTAATTCTTAATTTTGTCTTTCAGAGCCCTCATTGCTGCCAGTAGGGGTGGTGTCTAAGGATTGGGGTTTTTATGTTAGTTTTGACTTTTTATTTTTACTATAATGAATCGTAGGATTTAATCATCAGTGTGATTCAGCCAATTGTATTCACTGTTTTTAATTTGTTTTTTGTTGTTGTTTTGTTTTGTTTTTAACCTACCGTTTAAATGTTCCTGTTCCCTAGAATTCCATCTCTGATATGCTTTGGTTGTTCTCTGCACTCATTTTCCTGGCTGATCTCAGTCTTTCCTATAACTACTGTCAACATTTTAGTCACTGCCAGATCACCCTTACTTTAACTTACCAGATACCAGGCCTGACTATCTCTCTACTCACCTGCCTGGCACTCCTAAAGCATTTGTCCTGTATAGTTAAACATCTTTGCATTTGTCTCTGTTTGCTGTTCTTTCCTTCTTCTTGTATCCAAGTAAGCTTCATTTTCATGCATCCTGTTTCCCAAGACAGAAACATGGAAATCATTTTTAATTTTTTTCTCTCACATTTGCAGGTAGTCACCAGATTCAGTCACAAATATTGCAGGGTTCCAGCCATTCCTCTGCATTGTGCTGCTTACAGTTCTCAGACACAGGCATCTCCTCCCCACACTATTGGGCCAACCTCCTTAGCAAAATGCCTACTACCTGCCACCTCTTCCTATGCCATATTGTTTTGTTACCCATGGAGTTCCTTCTTAAGAATAACTCTGGTCATGTTAGTCCGCTTTTTAAAGACCTCTTCTATATCTGTGTTGTCTAAGTTCAGATTTTTTCAGCCATGCAAGGGAAAAAGTATGAGAAACAAATGTTTAGAAAAATACTGGTTTTACAGGTTTTTCTGGCTTTCTCAACCTTTTACATGCAATATATTGTACTGTATGCCTCCAGCAGGGGGTGCTATAGATAGCAGTCTAAAATACTGAGAGAATACTGACCAAATCAATCCTTGAATTTTAAATTGCATGTAAGGCCTCTCACAATCTTCCATGTTAAATGAAGCATCCCCTGCTGTTCCATATGCCTTTGTCAGTAGTGTTTTTTCCATATATCCTTGATTTGTATCTTAATGTACTAACTAGGGTTGTCTGTATCTGTCTTCCCCACTGACCACTTAGAGTTATCTTTATTTTTATCTCCATTTTCTCAACGCTAAGCAGTATCTTGCACATAGCAGCTCAATAACAACTCATTAAATAATGAATGGATCTATTTCTAAAGAAATTTCCTTACTGGCCATTTTCCCCAGCTCTGTTATTATTATTTTCATACTAACAGAATCATTGGTTTCCTTAATTTATAGGTTGGAGGAAAGAATAAAATTATATATTAGAGCTGAAACACATCTTCAAACTCATCCAGACCAGTGGTTTTGAGACAGCATGCTACAGACTTAGACGTTTCACAGGCCCCTTTCCCACCAGCTCTTCCCTGCAGGGCTGTTAAAGTGAAAGGGAGTAAAAAACTGTCATCAAACAAATGTTCTTTTAGCAGTTGTTACTTTTTTTCCTAAAATACAATGTCAAACTTGGTGGTGGTGTATATGACAGGCCATCAAAAGAAGAGATCCCAAATAATAGGATAGCACCAGATGGAGCTGTAAAGTCACCATTTTGGGTTTTTTTGTTTTGTTTTGTTTTGTTGGTTTTTTTTTTTTGAGTTTTATTTTTAAGTTAGAAATGTTGGATTTCTTGAATCGCTGTTGAAAAAAGGGGATTCCATAGCTACAGTTGGGTTGTCCTCTCACATGCATTCCCTTTACTTATGAAGTGGCAACATGTCCAAAGGGATTCATTTACCCGAGATCATGAAGTCTTAATCACAAGGCCAGAACTTAGGTAATCATGCTCTGACAGTAGTGCTTTTTGCAAATTCTGAAATATGAAGGAATTCATTAAATTATATGCTAAAATTCTATGTGTTCACATAAGAACCTATATATAAATGTTTATAGCAGTTTTGTTCACAGTAAACCAAAATTTGTCTCAATCCTCATGTGCCTTCAGCAGATAAAGAAACTATGGTAAGGCCATACCATGGAATAATAGTTAATAAAATGAAGTGAACTATAGATACATGCAACATGGATGAGTAGCAAGGGAATTGTGCTGAGTGAAGAAAGGTTATCTACTCTATGCCTCCAGAGATAAAGCATTCTTAAAACGACAAAATTATAAAAATAGAGACTAGATTAGTAGTTGCTGAGGATTAGGAAGAGAAGGGAGGTGGTTGTACTTGTAAAGGGGTAGTGCAAGGGTCCTGATGGTGATGAACTAATTCCATGCATTTTCTCTGATGCTGGATCCTGGGGCCTACACATGGGATTGAAATGCAGGGAAATAAGCACACACAATTGTCATTAAACCTGGAGACATCTGAAAAAGTTTGATGAATTGTATCAGTGTCAGTATACTGATGGAGAAATTGTACTATAGTTCTGTAAAGTATTCTTGGGGGAGACTAGGTAAAGGTATACAGGATCTCTATCATTTCTTAAAGACTCACTGTGACTCTATACTTGTCTCAAACAGTTTCATCAAAGATTTTTTTAAAATAAGAATACAGATACCTCAAAATGTAAAATGTTACTATGTGGATTTATTATTTAGAGCCAAACTTGGGATGCCACAGTTTTTGAGTCCTGAAGCCCAGAGTCTTTTACGAATGCTTTTCAAACGAAATCCTGCAAACAGATTAGGTACAAATTTTCATGTTTCTTTTGTGTGTTTTATTGGTGTCTATTATTTTTGGATGGGGGGTGAAATTATGTATTGTGGGATTATAAAATATTAAAAGCAAAGTGTAAATAAGCTTTTTTTCCTTGAAATAAATTACCATTTCCTCATTACTGAATTATTTGGATAGGTGCTGGACCAGATGGAGTTGAAGAAATTAAAAGACATTCATTTTTCTCAACAATAGACTGGAATGTAAGTATGTAATGAAATCTTTTTTTTTTTCTTTTGATACTAGGTCTCGCTATTTTTGCCTGTGGAACTGCAGACTCAAGCAATCCCCAGACTGAGCTTCCCAGGTAGCTGGGATTACAGGCGTGTGCCACCACACCCAGCTATAGTTTTTTGGAACTAGGTCTCGCTACGTGCCCCCGGTGGGACTCAAACCGGTATCCCTGGCCCCAGCCACAGCTTCCTAGGCTGCCACCTACAGGCATGCGCCACCATGCTGGGCAAATATGTAATGAAATCTTATCTGCAATGTTTTCTTATAATTTGCATGTCATAACCAGGCTTGGTGGCATGCACCTATAATCCCAGCTACCTGGGAGGCTGAGACTAGGGATCACTTGAGGAGTCCACGGATTCGAGACAACCCTGGGCAACATAGCGAGACCTAGTCTCTAAAAATAATAATAATAATAATAATTTACACATCATATTGACTCTCTTTTTTCCTCCAGAAACTGTATAGAAGAGAAATTCATCCACCTTTTAAGCCTGCAACTGGCAGGCCTGAAGATACATTCTATTTTGACCCTGAATTTACTGCAAAAACTCCCAAAGGTAAGGAGAAAATCTGGACAATATAATTTGTCTTGCTTGATCAAAGATCTATTCCAGTTAACTCTTTATGCTGCCCTGGTAGCTCCCCTTTATCCCATATTTCTGCAACAATAACTGTTAGAAAATCCTTTTCAGCATTTTATAGCACTTAACATCCTTGTTAAATCTTCTGACAAATTATGTTCCTTAAATAGTAATGCCATTTATGTGGAGAAAGTTGTATGGTTGTACATTTGTTCACCTGTAGCTATTTTGTCATGAAATAATCTTCATTGTAAGTAATACTATTTAAAATCCATTCTGGAAGTACTTGTAAAGTTCAAATCCCAAACATAAACTTTAAGGTGTAATAACTTCAAAATGATTCATATCTTGTATCATTCTGTATCCTAAAATTGTATAAACAGTGACAGTCATAGAGAAGTATACTTTGAAATAGTAACCTATATTTCATTAATTAACATGTGTATTCATAATGGTGTGTTTTGTAATCTTATACTGAAAGGGCTCTAGTACCAGTTTTCAGTGTGGAGAAAGGTGCCTCACACCAATAGATTGTGCTCTGTCCACCAGCTGGGTGTCCTGCGGTTGAATTCAGTCCTGACAGGATATATCAAAATAAAAACCCACAGATGAAGGGCTCAGTCCCAAAGACTGTCCCCTCTCAGCCCTTCATAAAACACTGAGATAAAGGAGCTACAACTTCTTTGCGTGTTACCTGCTTAACATTAGTATTTCAGTGTATTTGTAGCCTACATCAGGGACTCATCAATGAGCTTTCATACCCCAGTTCCCAAGAACCCCATTACTAAGTAGTTTTAAAAAGCTTCTCCGGCCCTGACCATTTTGCTCACCCTTTTGCAAAAGGCTTGGGTTCCTAGTGTGGGTTCCAGCCACCCAGCCCTTCATTTCCATCTTGTCTTGATTATCTGCCCAGCCTCTGCCCAGACCAGGTCATTGCTGGTCACATTTATCATTGTAGGTTTTACCTTCTTACTCTTCTAATTTCTCCAGTCAAGTAGAGAATGCCAGGGGCCCTTTAATATTGTGAGCTGTTCTGACCACCCAACCTTTGGTAGTGCTATATTGTTTTTACCCCATTAATGTCCATTTTATTCATCTCCTTTCTTAATGACCATCTGGAGATTTCCACCTGTGACCCTCCTCTTTCTGTTTCCTCTTTTTTTCTTCCCATTTCAGTATTTGCTTTATTCACTTATTTCTTTTTCTTTTCTTTTTTTTTTTTTTTTTTTTTTTTTTTTTTTTTTTTTTTTTTTTTTTTTTTTTTTTTTTTTTGAGACTAGGTCTTACTCTTTTTGCCCATGGAACCACAGACTCTCATTGCCCGGGTTACCACAGACTCAAGCAGTCCCCAGCCTCAGCTTCCCAGGTAGCTGGGATGACAGGTGTGCACCACCACACCCAGCTATTTTTTGGGACTAGATCTTGCTGTGTTGCCCCAGGCAGGACTCAAACCGCGATCCCTAGCCCCTGCCACTTCATAGGCTGAAGCTTACAGGCATGAGCCACCATGCCCGGCTTCACTTATTTCTTAGTAACTTTCCCACTAGTGGAAAAGTATCCCTTGACTCTCCGCTCTCCCCAGTCTCAGATTTATCAACCCGCAGACTCAAGTGATCCCTAGCCTCAACCTCCCAGGTATTTGAGATTACAGCCATGTGCCACCATGCCCAGCCAACCATATGTTCTTACTTAACATCTGTATGACCTTTTTAGGTCTTTTTAGGTCTTAGACAGAAAATTCCTTGAGTTTTCTAGAACAGCTTTTTGGTTTTGCAGGAATTAGGTTCTGTGGAGTGTCCCTGTGAGAGGGACACCCTTACCCACAGCAATTACCATGACCTGGGCAACAGGCATTCAGCAGGCAAACATCCTGGTGGTTATAAAGCCTATACTGCATGACTTGAATAAGAAGCACCTTGGCTGTTTTCACCTGAGATATTCCCTTCTGAACAATCTCCCTTCTCAAGGTAAACAGATCTTACAGGAGCTTTTTATCCAGTCCACCAGATGGCTGTTCCCTCTCATGCAAATAACCGTTCATGTGTCTGGATCACATGTAACTGTCTGTGATTGTTCCATAGTGAGTTGTGGGTTCTGCATCAACCTGAACCTACTCTTCCACTCTGCAGCATTCAAATTGAGACACAGCTGCCAAATTAGTCATGCTTAAGACATGAACTGTTTCCCTGGGAGCTGGATCCATCTTTAAATTTCACTGGTAGCTTTTACATTTAGTATGTGAGCACTGCACCGCTGCTGCTCTGAACCACAGATGATCACAGATGGCCCTCTAGAAATCAAAGGTTCTTCATCCCCCCACTCTTTCTTCCTTCCTCTTTGTAAACCACATGTTTCCACCATCCAGGGCCTTTTTCTAGTACATGCCACTTTTCTGATACCAACAGAAAAGGGGTACTACCTAAATTCAGTTTCACTGTATGGAGGATAGTCTCCCCGCATCTTCAGTAGTGCATCAGACACCAGCTGGTTGTCCTACAATTCAGCTAAATTCTGATGATACTGAGATAGCATCAAGTTCCACAAGTTAAGGCTTTATCCCATAGTACTGCTTCCCCAACCCCCATGTCAGACGACAGTCACCAGCCTAGAACCAGAGGTTCCAAGTGCCCCTCCACAGTTACTAGTAAATTGCTAGAGTCACTCACACAGTGCAAGAAAACATTTACTTACTGGGTTACCAGCTTATTATAAAGGGATATGATGAAGGATACAGATGAATGTCCAAATCAAAGAATTACAAAGAACAAGGTATGGGAAAGGGGCTGGAAGTTTCCTTATTCTCTCAGAAAGAGTCGCTCTCCCAGAATCTTAGCCAGCTTTCAGAACTCTGTCGTTTGGAGCTCCCTGGCGGTCTAGTGGATGGGATTCGGCGCTCTCAGAACTCTGTCGTTTGGGGGGTTTTATAGAGATATCATTGGATAGGTAGGATTAAGACATTGACCAGTGGTAACTATTCCAACTTCCTGCTCTTCTCCCTTCCCGAGAGATAGGGTTGACTGGTAGGGTAGGGCTGAAAGTTCCAACCCTCTAGTCACATGGTGGATTCCTAGAGTATCCAACCTCATCTTTAGGTCGAGGTTAAATGTCACTTTATTAACATAACAAGACATCTTTTTCTTACAAATCATAGTATCACAGATGCTCTCTTATTTACATGTATCGCATCCCAGATTCCGCATTCATAAGCAAACATGCAAAGTGTGTTCACATATATTTTCTATAGAGTATGTCATTCAAAGCTTGCTGCAAGCTGGGCATGGTGGCAGGTGCCTATAATCCAAGCACTGGGAGGCCAGAGGACAGGAATCGCTTGAATTTGCGGGTTCAAGGCTACCCCGGGCAACATAGTGAGATCTGGTTCTTGAAAAAGCAGCTGGGCACTGTGGTGGGTGCCTGTAATCCCAGCTACCTGGGAGGCTGAGGCTGGGGATCACTTGAGTCCACGGAATCATGACTACCCCAGGCAACATAGCAAGACCTAGTCTCAAAAAAAAAAAAAAGTTTGCTGTAAAAGCTTTCCAATCAGTTATCTCAATCTATAATTAAACATTGATGGGTGTTCATTGTTTTATAAAGCAATTTTAGAAGTTCAAACCAAACTAACCGTTGATAGCTGACTACAGAACTGAAGCAACAAGAGGGGGCGCTGAGGGGAGGGATTTGTAAGAACAAAGAGGGAAGGAAGTATGTTGAACTATGGGCGATTTGGTGGTGGCTGCACTGCCATGGTAATAATATATGTTGGGGTTATCCAAATATCACATCCATTAATAAAGTAAGTCAAATCAGTACATGAACTGAATTTTAGCAAATACATGGATACACTATACAAGAATTTGATATAGTAAAGTTCCGTTTGCATTCTCAATACAGTTTGTCATGGTAGAGGAAAAATCTCAATCATACAGTTCTAAACTGTATTCTGCCCAGATTGGTTCTCTTAACAGAAGTCTTAATTATAATGCTGTCACACTGATTTAAAGCTCACTAAATAATATATAGTACTGAAAATATAGTGAACGCTATACTGTTAACACATCTTTATCTTTTTGTTAATTCTAATAGGTATCATGTAAATAATTTGAATGACAATACATGACCAGTCCTAAAATATATTTTAAAAACTACATACCATGATTATGCTGCAAATTACTTTTCATCATTAACTATATGTAAATATAATAATTTTTAACTTATAACTTCGATTTCTACTTTCTAAAACTAAATATTGAGACCACCTGACTAAAATCTTGTCTCCTAAATTTTCTCTAGATCTTGTATCTTCCCCTAAGAAGGAACAATAGCTTTGTTAAGTTGTCGTTTAGGGCTATATTGTGCAATATGGTAGCCAAGAGTCACATGTGGCCATTTAAATTAAACTTTTAATTTCTTAATCACGCTAAGAGCATTTCAAATACCAGAAGCTGCATGTTGCTAGTAGGAACCTTACTGGAGAGTACAGACAGTGCTAGTTTAGAATAATATTAATCCAGTAATTAATCAGTTTCTTATATTCCTCAAACGGATTAGCAATTTTCTGGGCTTTGAGGCAGGAGGGTGGGCCAACTGTGATGGTAAGAGACCATCAAGATAGATCTAACGCTGTGCTTCTCCTGGAAGCAAGAGTAACTTGCTGGGCACCTGAAAAGTAGAATTCCAGAATAAGGAGGTGAGGTCATGAATGTCACCTATTCTTCCCTTAATTCCTCCTTGTAGCAATTGCCTTCTTAGCCATTTTATATTCTTTCCAGATTCTCCCGGCATTCCACCTAGTGCCAATGCGCATCAGCTTTTTCGGGGGTTTAGTTTTGTTGCTATTACCTCAGATGATGAAAGCCAAGCTATGCAGACAGTTGGTGTGCACTCGATTGTTCAGGTGAGTAAATGTCTACGTTTCTTTAATTCTAAATGTGAGATATTGTTTGCTGTGTGAATAATTAAGAGTAGATTTGATGTGTTAACTTTAAGTGTGGCCAGCTCAAAATTGCATCTTACAGTGTTGATGTTGCTCTGTCTCTGTCAGTTGAACTGGTTCCCTTCAAACAAGGATTAACAGACTTTTTCTGTGAAAGGCCAGATACCAAATATTCAAGAGTTTTAAAGTTATGTGATCTCTGTGGTGACTCTTCCTCTCCCATTGCAGCACCAAAGCAGTTGTAGAAAATATGTAAGTGAAGCCTGGCATAGTGGTGCGCGCCTGTAATCCCAGCTACCTGGGAAGCTGAGGCTAGGGATTACTTGAGTCCACGGGTTCGAGACAACCCTGGACAACATAATGAGACCTAGTCTCTAAAAGAAAGAAAGAAAATATGTAAGTGAATGGGTGTAGACGTGTACTCTTAAAACGTTATTTGGAAAAACTGGTAGTGAACCAGATTTGGCCCACAGGCGATAGTTTACCAGTATCTGCCATAGAACTATATAAGAAATAAAATTGAACGCAAATCTTAAGATTTCTAATTTCTGTGACCTTAGTCTTTTGGCACTCTCCCTGTAATAAGGAAACATTAATGGCTATGGGGACTTCCTTAGGTAGCCCCCACCTTACACCCCATTTGTTTATAACAGTTGGAGAAAAGAGGAAATAGAAACCACAGAAGTAGGCTTCTAGGTGCGTGTGTTTGTGATAGGAGACTGGACTAGTAAATGGTAGGAGAGGTATACAAATGGTACAAACCATTAGATTTATTTTTTCTATCCTGATGTTATGGAAAGATAAATTTAATTCATCTCCTAATCTTAAAAGAAGGGAGGTAGATGTTTTGAAGCGCTGAATTGGGTTTTTAGCATATAATTAGTCCTCGAATTTGCTTGATGAAGTTGCTGCTTTTCCCCTGAAGTTGTTTTCATGACTCAGTCATCTTGCTTTCTACTTTCAGAAAACCAATTTGAACAGTTTTTTTAAACAAAATTCATATTGAAATAGTCTCTTATTGTGACAAGCATGTAACGTAAGACTCATTTTCCAGTTACAGCTTTTGTATCTACATAGAAACCACACACATATATCCACAGAATTCTCAATTGAACTCAGTGACGCTGCTCTGCAAGCAGGGTCTCCTATCAGCATGACCAGGGGCATCACAGCTCCCCTCAACTTGATTATGGAACCAGTTTGCTCCTCACCACCACACCATATGTTCCTAGTCCTTGATCCATTAGCAGCTTCTTTAGCACAAGTTGTGTTAAAGCTGTGACTTTGGTGATGGAGAAAGGAGAACATGGCTCCAGATACTGAAAATGATGGTAACAAGTATCACCTTCAGATACCTTATTTTATTTAACCCTTACTGTTACCCTTTTAGAAAACATGGGTTTAAAGTGTATATGGCTGGCCTACAAGTGTCATATCTGGGATAAGAGTCCAGATCTTCGAATTCTGAATCTTCTAAATCTTTTCTTCTATACCAGAGGTTTCAAAGTTCTCATTGACCTGGAGCCAGTTGGGGAGTGAAGTGAGGTTAAATAGGCAAGGCTATCTGCACCTTATCAAATCACTCTGTGTTTTCTGTTGTACATGCTGTTTTTTCTTTTACACATAAATGTTTAAATGGCATATATTACTGTATATTTTATTATAGGTGCTTGTACATGTTGTAGAAGAAAAATACATGTAAAAGAAAAACTGCTGTAAATATTTGCTTTTTTTTTTTCACTGATAGGCATTTATATTTATAGTTAACATCAGCAGGGCATGCTGAGTAACACATTCCTGTTAAGAAATATGTCAGTCACTCCCCCAATTGTCGTTGCAGCAGTTGCATAGGAACAGTATTCAGTTTACTGATGGATATGAAGTAAAAGAAGATATTGGTGTCGGCTCCTACTCCGTTTGCAAGAGATGTATACATAAAGCCACAAACATGGAGTTTGCAGTGAAGGTAAGTGCTTTTAAATTTAAAATGCATCTCTAACAGTTTTCACTCATGCATGTTAGTATCAGTTAAAAGTTACAATCTTCCCCTTTGGTAAATATGCCTTCTGTTATAAAAGAAAGTAAGGTATGACATGGCATGACAGTGGACATGGTATGACAGTGGACAGGAGGGGAGGAGAGGGCAAAGCATAAGAGACTGTGGTGATGGGTCATGAGTAATGTGATGGTGGGAGAATTATGAGGACTACACCTGAGAGGAGATACCAAACATTGTACAAAAATGAGCAATGTAGGAAAATATAAAAGTTTGAAAAAACAGGTAAAGTAAATTTAAATAATAATCTTCAAGGATCTTAATCTGGAATCCTGCATTACCCTGTGGGCTAAAAGTAAGGTATCATATGTCCAGTTTACCCAGACAGCACCACTTTACACCTGACCTCATTTTATTTATTTTTAAATTTTGTATTGATTTTTTAATTTTCATGCAGCATTGGTCATATTTGTAGAGTTATTAGTCCCTTTATGGCCCTCGCTATACCACCCTCCCTTCTTTTCCCCTCCCCTCTCGGTGACTCTAACCCCTCTCTGGCTGTAAGTCATTGGTTGATGCTTGGCTCACTGCTCTCTTTTTCCTGGAGTGACGTCCTCTTGCCTGAGGGAGAACCTGCACTCCTGGAATGCAGCGCTGACCTGATTTTAAGTAGCACCTATTTTACTCTTAGAAGTCCTCCATTTTATGATCAAGTCACCAGGGAATTGCTCAGAATTGTGTGCCAACTGTTGTGATTTTTCTTTCTTTTTTTTTTTTTTTTTTTTTTTGGCAAAAATGTTCCAGCCATCCTTCACTTTCATAAAAATTTGTGAACCGCTGAAAGAATAAGAATCACTGTCATAAAATTTATTATCATTAGGGCCTGGCACAGTGGGGTGTACCTGTAAGCAGCAGTCTAGGAAGCTGTGCCTGGCATCAGGGATCGTGGTTCGAGTCCCACCTGGGGCAACACAGTGAGACCTAGTTCCCAAAAAAATAGCTGGGCATGGTGGCGCACACCTGTAATCCTAGCTACCTGGAAAGCTGAGGCTGGGGATTGCTTGAGTCTGTGGTACCCCAGGCAAAGTGAGTCTGCGGTTCCACGGGCAAAAATAGCAAGACCTAGTCTCAAAAAAAGTTTATTATCATTAACTGTTTCAGATTCATCAGGTCTCCTAAACTAGTAAGAATTTTCTTTCTTTTTTTTAATTTTTAATTTAAATAATTTATATATATATATATTTCACATCATTATGATCCCTGAGGGTCATCCACCCACCACCTCCCCTCCCTGGCCACTCCAGCTGGTGCCTCCCCCAGTTGTGTACTTCAGTTTGGTTGTCCATATATTAGTGAAACCATTTGGTTTCTGTCTTTTTCCTTCTGACTTGTTTCTGCCAATATGATTTCTTCTAGGTACATCCATGTTACCAAAAAAATCATCAAATTTGTCGTTTTTTGTTAATGCATAATATTCCATTGTGTATGTATACCACATCTTTTTCATTCAGTCTTCTGTCTTGGGGCATTTGGGTTGTTTCCAGATCCTTGCAATTATTAATAGTAGCTGCAATAAGCATCCAAGCACAGGTGTCCCTTTGTACCCACATGAGGTCAATAACAATTTTCTAAAGCAGAAAACAAGGCACATAACTCTATGATGAACTTTGAGTTGTATATCTATATTCAGATCTCTGCCTTTTTACTTCTTTGATATGGTAGCCTCAACTATCCCATCAGAAACAATTCAGATGATATCTAATGCTTTCAGCTAACCTTGAATGTTAGAACTTAGTTTCTTTTTTTTATTTATACATATATATATTTCACATCAATTACATCATTGTGGTCTCTGGGGGTCCCCCACCACCTCCCCTCCCTGGCCACTCCAGCTAGTCCCCTCCCGCAGTTGTGTACCTTCATTTGGTTGTCCATATATTAGTGAAACCATTTGGTTTCTGTTTTTTTCCTTCTGACTTGTTTCTGCCAGTATGATTTCTTCTAGGTACATCCATGTTACCAGAAAATGATCAAATTTGTCATTTTTTATTGATGTGTCATATTCCATTGTGTATATATACCACATCTTTTTCATCCAGTCATCTGTTTTGGGGCATTTGGGTTGTTTCCAAGTTCTTGCAATTATAAATAGTACTGCAATAAACATCCGAGCACAGGTGTCCCTTTGTACCCACATTGAGGTCTCTTTTGGGTAGATTCCCAGAAGAGCGATTGCTGGGTCAAATGGTAGTTCCATTTTCATTAGTTTGAGGGTCCTCCAGACTGCTTTCCATAGTGGTTGAACCAGTTTACATTCCCACCAGCAGTGTAAAAGTGTTCCTTTCCATATCCACGCCAGCACTTGTTGTCTGTTTTTTGGATGTGGGTCATTCTTATTGGTGTAAGATGGTATCTCATTGTGGTTTTGAAATGCATTTCCCTTACTGCTAATGACAGTTGAACATTTTTTCATGTGCTTGATGGCCATTTGGACTTCCTCTTTGGAAAAGTTTCTTTTTAGATCCTCTCCCCATTTTTTAACTGGGTTCTTTGCTCTGTTTTTGTTAAGTTGTGTGAGTTCTATATGTATCTTTGTTATCAGACCCTTGTCGCTTATATGGAGGGCAAAATTTTTTTCCCACTCGGTTGGGATTCATTTTGTTTTTTCTTTTGTCTCTTTTGCAGTACAGAAGCTTTTTAGTTTGATATAGTCCCAGCTGTTTATGTTTTCCTTCATTTTTTTGCCATCTATGGATGGTAGCCAAAAATGGATTTCTGAATTGTAACTCATGAAGGGTTTTGCCCAGGTTTTCCTCTATGTATTTTATGGTTTCAGGTCTTACGTCTAAGTCTTTTATCCATTTTGAGTTGGTTTTTGTACATGGTGTGAGGGAGGTATCTTGGTTCATTTTTTTTGCATGTCTTATTCCAGTTTTCCCAACACCATTTATTGAAGAGACTGTCCTTGTTCCAGTGTAAGTTTTTCACTCCTTTGTCAAAGATTAGTTGACTATATATGTGTGGCTTTATTTCAGGGGATTCAGTTCTGTTCCATTGGTCTGATTGTCTGTTTTTATACCAGTACCAAGCTGTTTTAATTACTATGGCTTTGTAGTATAGTTTGAAGTCTGAAATAGTAATTCCTCCATTCTCTCTTTTCCTGGTCAGTAGGTTTTTAGATAATTGAGGTTTTTTGTTATTCCATATGAATCTCTCTAATTTTTGTTCTATATCTTTGAAGAATGTTGTTGGAATCTTTATAGGGATTGCATTGAATTTCTGATTGCTTTTGGTAGGATGGCCATTTTGTTGATGTTAATTCTTCCAATCCATGAGCAGGGAATGTCTTTCCATTTCCTTATGTCTTCTTCTATCTCTTTAGCAGAGTTTTGAAGTTTTCCTTATATAGAAAAAATATGGAAAGCTTCACGTATTTGTGTGTCCTCCTTGCGCAGGGCCATGCTGATCTTCTCTGTATCGTTCCAACTTTAGTGTATGTGCTGCCAAAGCGAGCACAGAACTTAGTTTCTAAGTTTGAGTATCTTATGTTTAGTTTGGGGGAGAGTGGCATTAATTGTTATTACATTCATCCATTCATCTATCCGTGTACATCTAGTATAAAATTGCAAAATACAAGTAAATGTATTTAGTATATTCATGGCAGATATCTAGAAAGGACAAATACCAAAAAGTGGCTATTGCATTCTAAATGGGAATGTAATTGCTTTAAGAAGCCATCACTGTCCATAAGGCTTTTTGTCAAATGTAAAAGTGAACCATAGAAATACATTTTAATTTGCTTTCCTACCCATTATTCATACTGGATTCTGAATAACTTCTGCAGTTTTTAAGATTGCTTACATGAAAGGGGGTAGTTTAAGGATTTCTATCTTCTCTCCATAAATACATCAGAAAAGAAAAGCAGAAATATCGTGAGGACCCCTTTGAAAGACAGAAGATAGGAGCAACAGACCTAAAGACTTGAGAATATCTTCAAGCTCTGTTTGGATTCTTGTGACTTAAGTTGAATTTATACAGCCAATCCCAGCACAGCTGAATTCTTTTTTTTTTTTTTTTTTTGAGACTAGGTCTCGCTATTTTTTCCTGTGGAACCACAGGCTCTCGTTGCCCGGGGTACCACAGGCTCTAGCAATCCCCAGCCTCAGCTTCCCAGGTAGCTGGGATTACAGGCACATGCCACCACGCTCAGCTATTTTTTTGGAACTAGGTCTCACTACGTGCCCCAGGTAGGATTCAAGCCACGATCCCTAGCCCCAGCCTCTTCATAGGCTGAAGCTTACAGGCACTAGCCACCGTGCCCAGCAGCACAGCTGAATTCTACTAAAATTACTACAAATTTAAGAGTCACACTCACAAGTATGGATATAATGTAAACTGTACTCAAGAAGATCAGAGAGAATGTTGCCAAAAATAACACCTCCCAGTGTGTTCTGGTTTTCAAAAGATTAGCCCCAGATCATCTCCCTTGAATTAGCATGTCTATTCCATATTTCCTCTTAATTTGCCTAATTACACTCTAATGTTTGCAATCAATTGCAGTAAACACCTACATGTTTGTCTTCACTGTTCTCCAAATACAAACTAGTACAAATAAATCCATTTCAGACAAGATCGGGCGTGTTCAGGGTGGTATGGCTGTAGACAAATAAATCCATTTCAGATAGTTAATATGGCTCTTGTTTAAAGTTACAAGGTCTTTCTAAGGTTTCTGGAGCATTTAGGTACTCTTTACATAAATTACTAGCTCTTTTAAAGATGGTGATATGAAAGTCACAAAATTTGGTTCAGACTACTCTTCATCTTTGGATGAAATGAAAACAAAACCTGTTTTCTTTTTTTTTCAGTATATTACTTTAACAGACTAAAGCATTAAGAGAAATGTTTCTAAGAGATAGCTAACATAAAGGGATTAGAAATCTACCTTAATCAAAGTTAATTCTACCAAAAAAAATTCCAAGTGTGGTTTCTGAGTAACTTTTTGCCTAGCTTCAAAAATAAACTTGTAGGCCGGGCATGGTGGTGCATGCCTGTAAGTGGCAGCCTCGAAAGTAGCAGCCAGGGTTAGGGATCGCGGTTCAAGTCCCACCGGGAACACATAGAGAGACCTAGTTCCAAAAAAAAAAAATAGCCGGTTGTGGTGGTACATGCCTGTAATCCCAGCTACCTGGGAGGCTGAGGCTGGAGATTACTTGAGTCTGTGGTACCATGGGCAACATGAGCCTGCGGTTCCATGGGTAAAAATAGCGAGACCTAGTCTCAAAAATAATAATAATAATAATAATAAAGTAAAGTAAAATAAACTTGTTCTACTTAACTGTTAATTAATTTTTTTACAAGTAGCTTATAACTAATGAAATATTCTATTGAAGCATTTCATTAAAGGAAGTAGTTAATAAACAGACGTGAGTGGTAATATAGATGCATTCTCCTCTTAATTATCTGTATTGATAGGGATGAATGGGTTACTGGGTTCCCAAAAGTTTAAGATGGTTAAGGATGGAAGAAAGATATGTTCACTGTTCTTGTACCTTTTCTCTTGAGTTTTTAATTAAGTCTTAAGCTTACCGGAGAGACCTAGTGGAAATTTCACCTATAGCATAGAATTTGTTTCACAGCCTTACCATCTAATGTCAGCACCAACTTTCTGATTTTGAATAGACAGTCTGGTTGGGTACTTAAGTAAAACTTGTCAATGAATGGTTTATAGATACAGTATTCACATAATACCTGTAGCATTAAATACTTAAAAGCTTATGACTGTATTGATCATAAGATCAACTAATAAATATTTGCTTTCAGATTATTGATAAAAGCAAACGAGACCCGACAGAAGAAATTGAAATTCTTCTTCGTTATGGACAGCATCCAAACATTATTACTCTAAAGGATGTAAGTAGATTCTTGGTAAATCATTTGAATCAGTTGTTTAACTTGTACTTAATATCGGTATTTTTTTTTAACATTTCAGCACTAATTAATAATTTGAAAATGACTAGTCTCTTGCTATGTGAACTCCACAAATTGCCTTCCAAGGTGCAGCCAGAGAGAGACAGCTGACAGTCTTATCTAACTATGTCACTTCCCTGCCTACAGTTCACACTCCCCATCACCTCTGGACCCTGCCTTCCTCCACACTAGTTTTTATACTTCCTCACTTGCCCTGTACTCCCAGCTGTGCCCCAGCATATTCAGATTTTTGACCATGCCTCATTTCTCATGAATTTCCCTTTTTGAAAACACCAATTCCCTTCTTTGTCTGGCTAACTACCTAATCATGCCTAAGCTAGGGAAAGCAGTACTTACACCAGAAACCCTGATTTGCTCTTCACCACCACCTTTGATGGTACTCAGAGAGGCTCAAAGGCCACATCTGGGTGTTAGAAGCCAGATATGTCATGTGGCACTAAGTGGGAGAGCTTCTAAGGTCCCTTTCACTTCTGAGACTTTGTGAATTTGAAAATGTTAATTTAGTGGTATTAAAAAGAGAAGCTGCTAACTTAACTGAATCTTTCATACAAACTCCAAGAATCCAGTCAAGGAAATTAAAAAGGAAGTATCAAAAATACTTTGTCTCGGCCTTGCCTTGAAAGCTCTCTAAGCTTATACTGCTTTTTTTACATCTTTAATTCTTCCTTCATTTCAAATTCCAAACTAAGTCTCGCTACTTTTGCCCATGGAACCGGAGGCTCACGTTTCCCGGGGTACCATGGACTCAAGGAATTCCCCAGCCTCAGCTTCCCAGGTAGCTGGAATTACAGGCACACGCCACCATGCCCAGCTATTTTTTGGGACTAGGTTTCACTGTGTTGCCCCGAGCGGGACTCAAACCACAATCCCTAGCCCCAGCCACTTCATAGGCTGAAGCTTATAGGCACGAGCCGCCGTGCCCAACTGATTTCCTCCACTTTTATTGCAGCATCTCCAACATTTTCTCAACTCTTTTCTATATCTGTTTCTCGCTACCAGAATAAAAACTTTGATATCAGGTACTTTATTTCCTCCATATTTGGGGTCCCAGCACCTTCTACCACCTCATGAAGTAGAACAAAGATGTGCAGTAACTCTCTGGTGAGGGGCTAGTAAAAGGAACTAAAATTTTATTTTTTTAATTTAAATAGAACATTGATTTATGATACTGTATATGATTCAAGTAAATAGCTTCACATTTCCTCCGCTGGGCATCACCACCCCACACAAAGGGACTGAGATTTAATAAGGGAGTTATTTTGATTAAGAATTGCCTAGAGTACAAACCCAAAAGTGCACTGAGTTTTCTGGCTGAGCATGGTGGCACATGCCTGTAAGTGACAGCTTATGGAGTCGCGGCGGGGACCGCTGTTTGAGTCCCACCTGGGACAACACAGTGAGACCTAGACTCAAAAAAACTGGGTGTGGTGACATGTGCCTGTAATCCTAGCTACCTGGAAAGCTGAGACTGGGGATTGAATCCATGGTACTATAGGCAGCGTGAGCCCAGTTCCATGGGCAAAAATAGGGAGACCTAGTCTCAAAAAGAAAAAAAAAAAACAAAAGTGCACTGAGTTTTCTATTTCTACATTCAAAGTTCACTAGTATTCTTCTTTGTGGTTGGATATAATTTTTCTTTGCTGTTTGATTTTCCTATTCTTACTACAACTTTCAGTTTAATCAAAACCAAAATAGTACATTTGTTCTGTATACATAATACAAAACTTTTGCAATGCATAGATACCAATGGAAAACATCAGATAGAAAAGAAATTGAGGGAACCAATCCCTACGAACCAAAGTTCAGTACCCCCTCATCACAACGCCTATAGTTACTTGATCACAGTAAAGTATGTTTCTCAGAAGGAAATTACAGGACAGTTTTCTGACATTCAATCTCATCAATTCCTATTTTAATATTCTTAATGTGTATGCAAACGTTTTTTGCAATTTTATATTCTCCATTTAATGTGTTAAGTAAAATCTTCCTTGAATAAAAAATGAGTTTTACTTCTTTTTGTTATGCTAAACTTTGTTTTGAATACATGCTGAATCTCAGAATCTTTCGCATTTTGGTGTTAAATTTCATAGGTATATGATGATGGAAAATATGTGTACGTAGTAACGGAGCTTATGAAAGGGGGTGAATTGCTGGATAAAATTCTGAGACAGAAATTTTTCTCTGAACGAGAGGCCAGTGCTGTTCTGTTTACTATAACCAAAACTGTTGAGTATCTTCACGCACAAGGGGTAAGTCTTTTAACATTTTAACATTTATGCGCGCGTGCACACACACACACACACATATATACAAATCTTTTTTTTCTTACTCTTTCTCAGTGTGTGAGATAAAATTGCAAAGATAGAAGTTATTATGCATGTAATGAAAAATGATTATTATTAGCTTAATTATCCTATTCATCTTCTAGTTAACTTCATCCATTGAGTTTGAAGTGCTACTTTGAAGTCCTAGCTTATTTAAATTCTTACCCTTCTTGAAAAAAGTGGGCAAGATCTGATCTGGAAAAGCATAGCACTGTTTGAAGTAAACCACTCCATACTCTCGAGAACTGAGCCCATTTCAAGTTCAGAAGCAAAACCAGAGAATCCCAGATTGTAGTCACATATAGAAGAAAGCTCTTCAAATACATGAGGCCAAATAGTGATCTGGCATATGGCTGGTCGATGCTCTCCTCATTTCTTCTTAGATATAGATTTTTAGTAAAACATATACCAAAAAGATCCTGGAGTTTTTTTGTTGTTGTTTTTTTGAGACTAGGTCTCACTATGTTGCCCAGGGGTAGTCCCAATCCCAAAGACTCAAACGATCCCCAGCCTCAGTCTCCCAGGTAACTGGGGTTACAGGCGCCCGCCACCACGCCTGGCTGCTTTTTCAAGACCAGGTCTTGCTATGTTGCCGGGGGTTGTCTTGAACCCGAGAACTCAAGCAATCCCTGGCCTCTTATCTCCCAGAGCTTGGATTATAGGCTCATGCCACCATGCCCTGGGCGGGGCAGGGCGGGGAGTCCTGTTTTTAAAGAAGGGGAATCTGGGAGGGAAAAGCAACAAAGGAGAAAATAAAGGGTGAGAGGGTGGAAAGAACAGTAGAGAAGTAGAGCGAAATAGAAAGCAAGCAGGGAGGAAGTTACTATTTAAGGAATACATTTTCAAGACTTTTTTTTCTTTTGTCTTTGTTGCTAGAACCTAAGTAGAAATTCTAGAGCTTGTTGACCTCCAGCTGGTCAAGATTTATCCAGTACATTCTGTACCTAGAAATTAGTAGAACTTAGTAGTCAGTAAGGAATATACGACTTCATAGTCTTCTAAATCTTCTGTTTTCTTTTCCCAGTGCCTTATCAGTGGTTATTAAAATAGTCTAGAGAAATAATGTTGCAGATGTTCAGAACTAAAACTGAGATGAGGGGTATAATCAGTGGAGGGGAGGGCACAAGAGATGAAGATGGTGTCACGGTGACATGGCGGTAGGAGAGCCTTGGGGTAGACAACAATGTAAAATGTGTGTGCGTGCGTGCTTGTGTGTGCAATCAATTAAAAAATAAAAAAATAATTCTAAAAATGATAACAAAACTGAGAGTGATGGATTACAGTAGACTCAGATTTTGGTAATGGAAGAAACAAATGCAATAAGGGGTGTCGAAAAGGCTTATGATTAAAGAAGTATTTAAGTAGGTGATTAAAGGGGGGAAATAATACAAAACTCTAAAGGAGCAGTATCGTGTGTGTGAGAGAGAGAACCAAAAGCTCAAGAGCGAGCAATCAATCACTTAAAGTTCATATTTGGTTTGCTTTTTTTTTTAATTGATTGCACAGTTTTTTTTTTCTTTGCTGCTAATTCCCATGTTTGTTTCATTGAGCCTTGGCAGCACGTTTGTTCTCTACATCCCTGTGCGTGCCCTTCCTTCTACTTAGAAGGACTCTCCTCCCTTGTTCTCTTTCTGTCTTTTCCTTGGTGTTCTCTGGGTCATGGATCAGATGTTAACCCTCTAGACACCCTCCCTGACCTCCCCCACTTGTATCCTGTCTCTCACCTGTTTATTCTTATCTTCCCCCACTACTGTGAAAACTCCTAGCATATAAAGGCAAGGTTTGTTCACAGTAGTATCTGCAGCTCCCTGGCACATGATCAGCTCTCTGTAAATGTCTGTTGTATGAATGAGTAACCTGGAGACAGAAGTTACTGCTTTTCACAGTTCTCCTTAACCTACTTATTCACTTGGGTTCTTTCCTCCTCCTCTCCTTACCCAGTTCTGTGTTAATTATGCTTACATTATCAGCATTTTATGATACAGTATAATTTAAAGGTCAGCACTGATCATCTTGTTAGGTGCATTGTTTGACAGTTTGTGACTAAGAAATTTTCTCTAGAGGAAATATGTCATTAATCTAACTTTAATTTGTACTTCAACTAGGTGGTTCACAGAGATTTGAAACCTAGCAACATTCTTTATGTGGATGAATCTGGCAATCCAGAATCTATTCGGATTTGTGATTTTGGCTTTGCCAAACAGCTAAGAGCAGAAAATGGTCTTCTCATGACTCCTTGTTATACTGCAAATTTTGTTGCACCAGAGGTAATTGTGAGAGTTTGCTTGCAAGTGTTTCAGTATATTTAAAAACTCATTTGCTGTGTTTAATATCAAATAGTTAACAGCCATTTAACTGAAAACTTACTGAACGAATAATTAAAATATAATGTTTGTAATTCATTCTGTCATCAGTTCACTACTACCTGTAGTCCTTTTCCTGTCCTGATTTCTGTCTTTCTGCATTATCACAAACTGCTGTCTGTGCTGTCACTAAACACTTCCCGGCTTATTAGTGCATGAAATGAAAGCTTCTTTACTAGGCCCCTTCTATTTTCCTGTTTTTTGGCGCCACCTACCTGGTTTTCCCTAGCTAAGATGTCACATCTCAACTTTAGCTCCCTCACTCATTTCCATCTGTTAGCCCCAAAACCAGATCAGGGCCATGGGTTTATGGAATCCCCATTCTTGCTCCTACCTCCCTCCGCATACTGCCACAGCCCAGGTTATTACCCTTTTTCATTCTATGGTCATGTCACACAGGCTCTCCAGTGCTGCTAACACTGTCCCCAAGCACTCACTGCTTTGATCAAGTTCCTGCTTTTCCTGAGAAACTGGTTCATTCCCATTGTAGCAGATCTAAAATCCTCTGCTTGTCCTCAAGATTTCTTACCTTTGTGTTATCGCTGTATTTTTTTTAAAGTAACTATACACTTAGATAATAAAAACAATGGTTACTATAATGTCGAGTTTATGTGCCATGCACGTGTTAACTGATTTCATCCTCGTACAGGGTTTACATATGATAATTCATTCCAGTTACCTCCGTGTGAGGCAAGTACTTTCACACACATTTTTTTTTTTTTTTCAGGAAACCAGGTACACAGTGAGAGATCATGTAAGGGTCCAACTAGACTTACCCAGGCAGTCTGGCTATAAAGTCTGTGCTTTCATCATGTGGTGTAGGTATTTCACAAAAATGATGAAAGTAAACAGTGTTAGGGTTTTTTAGGGTAGGATTATAGATTTAAATTCCCCTCTTCTATTTTCCAAGGTTTTTCCATTATTTTTTTACTGTTTAGAAATGAAATAGCCGTTTGGATGCTCATTGGTGTGTCCAAGCATGGTCACTTAATCTAGCCATCTCATTTTCTTCATGAGCATTTCCTGCTTCATGCACCAGGTCTGTTCTTGGCACATTGGAATATTTTTTACTTCCAAACTTACCTCTAAATAAATGATCTTCAGGAAATCTTCCATGATTAGCTTCTCCTTAGATTTCACATTTTAATTCTTTGTCTCCTATTTGCCTTTCAGTTTTCCAAGTTAAAACTTTGAAGTCATTCAAAAATCCTCCTCACATTTCTCCACATCCGATCTGTAGCCAAACCCTTCCCACTTTGATTCCCCTTTTCTCTTGCCCTCTTAGTCCAGTCTCTGCTAAGTACTTCCCGTTTTATCTTTGCTCTTTATGTCCTGCAGATACTTGGCAGCATTTTGCTACTTTGCCAGAAATTGCTCCCTGTTAGATGGCCTTGTCTCCATTCTCTCCTCTTGTCAGCATTTTCTTACACCTTGAGTTATCTTTCTGTTATGTACATCTTATTTTACTTCCCTGTTAAATATTTCAGTGACATCTAATTCCCTGCGGGGGGAACCTAAATTCCTTAACAAGATATTTATCAAAGCCCTTCAGTCTCTCTGCTGTCCCCTACCTAGAGATCAGACCATGCTGAACTACCTCCCTTCCACTGAGCATGTTCTGTTCTCTTTCCTCTGCTCTTTGAATGTCCTCTAACTTTCCCCTCTGTTTGCCTATTAGACTCTTACTTAGAGGCCCAATGCAAGCAGGCTGTCAGGTTGAATTGTTAACTATGCATTATTTATTTCCCTTGCCAGATTCCAATTTTAGTAAGAAAACCAGAGTTGTTCTTGTATTTGTCGCAGTTCATGCCTGATCAAAGTTGGTGATTATTAAAATGCTTGAGTGAATCAAATTATATATGTAGATCTGAGTACAGTTTTACACTATAGTCTTTGTACTAGGATATATGTATTCTTAAAAGTATTGTTTTATGTAACTACTTCTCCAACCCCGTATTAAGTGTAAATTTATCAAAATAAGAAACTTGCCTTGAGTTTATATAATCCTCTACATGCCACGGTAGCACACAATGAAAGTTAATTCAAATACCAAAATGAAATGTATGTGTACATAAGAATTATCAGTAGTGGGTTTAGAATAAGATTAACATTTTATATGTTAATCATGTTTTATTGAAGCTTCTCTTTATATGAATTAATTTGGGAAATATAATTTAGTTCACATTCTCTCCAGATCTATATAATACCCAGTGATGTGGTAATATTTTTTTCCCTAGGTTTTAAAAAGACAAGGCTATGATGCTGCTTGTGATATATGGAGTCTTGGTGTCCTCCTCTATACAATGCTTACTGGGTGAGTTATATGCCCTGTGTTATAAGCCTTTATTTGTCAATATTTAAGTTAAATTATTTAGGGTTATTAATCTCATCTTCCATATTTTCTCATGTTATCTAATACGTATAGTCTTATAATAATGCCCCATTTATATAGCTCTATCGTTACCGATTTTCTACAAGGTACTACTTGTGTCTTGTGGTCTAAAATTGGTTTTTCCAGACGTTTTGTAAGTCAATGGTATGTCATAAATATATACTGTTATAAAGTATTTTATTTTGTAATGTTTTATATTTTAGGATATTTCTGTTTATGTATTAACTCTAATTAAATACTCAACTTTTATTTTGACCTGGTGCTAAATGGAGCATCATGTTGTTGGTATTTTTCATGTTGGTAGAACTCAGGAAGGTATGGCATTAATTGAATTACTCAGAGTTCATTCGGACACAGCAAGTAAATATAAAAATTACAACCAAAAAAGAAATCTTATTAACATTTTATTATTATAAATTAGTTACACTCCATTTGCAAATGGCCCTGATGATACACCAGAGGAAATATTGGCACGGATAGGCAGCGGAAAATTCTCTCTCAGCGGTGGTTACTGGAATTCTGTTTCAGACACAGCAAAAGTAAGCATGACTTCCTTTAGTAAGCTTTTGAATTTTTTATAATCTCTGGTAGGAAAAAAGAATATTACAAACTTTTGTTTGTGAAGTAGCATTTTGAAGTGATATTATCAAGTCACTTGAATTTAAAAATGAACCTATTATTTTGCTTCTTTCCCAGAGATATTGGTTTGACTTGATGATGTATGCACCTAGAGCTACTTCTTAAAGAACATGATGAATAATTATGGTGGTAGTCTTCATGATTTATGTGTGTAATTTGCCTCACAGCACATGTTACCTAAATTATTCTTACCAATCCTCTTAATAACCCCAGTAGAAGGGCTGCAAAGGGTAAAGTGTGGGAAAAATATGGTTGTGTCCCCATCCATCACACAAAAGGAACCAAGACCCAAAGTTTTAGTGTGAATTTCTCCATGGCAATGTGCCAGATAAAAGTAGGTGCATCTCACTGAACAGTTAATTCCAAAGTCGTGGGGTTTTTTTGTTGTTGTTGGGTTTGTTTTTTTTTTGAGATTAGGTCTCACTATTTTTGCCTGTGGAACTGTTCACGTTGCCTGGGGTACCACAGACTCAAGCAATCCCCAGCCTTAGCTTCCCAGATAGCTGGGATTACAGGCACACACCACCACGCCCAGCTATTTTTTTGGACTAGATCTCGCTGTGTTGCCCCGGGCAGGACTCGAGCCGCAATCATCCCTGGTCCCCACTGTGGCTTCCTAGGTTGCCGCTTACAGGCATGCACCACCATGCCCGGCCCCAAAGTCGTTCTTTCTTTTTTTTTTTTTTTTTTTGAGACTAAGTCTTGCTATTTTTGCCCGTGGAACCGCAGGCTCTGGTTGCCCAGGGTACCATGGACTCAGGGAATCCCCAGCCTCAGCTTCCCAGGTAGCTGGGATTACAGGCGCATGCCACCACGCCCAGCTGTTTTTTTGGAACTAGGTCTCGCTACGGGCCCCGGGCAGGACTCAAACCGCGATCCCTAGCCCCAGCTGCTCATAGGCTGAAGCTTACAGGCACGAGCCACCGTGCCCAGCCTCCAAAGTTGTTCTTACTTAGAATAACTAGAGCATATTATTTTTTTGTTTTGGGTCCATATTATAATAAAGGGGTCTCATCTATTTGGTAGCTTATTCCTGTTCTTAGTTATTAGCAATAACAGCAAGGAACTTTACATGTCTAATAGCAAAAGAGTACTTAGAATAATAGGTCCCCCACTCCCAATGTCCCATCAGCCATGATGGTTCTGATGATTCTTTCTCTTTAGTACCTCAATCCCATCCATATTTCTTCCTGAAGCTATCATCTCAAAGCTTAGCCAGTGCTAACTTGGAGTCTCCAGACTTACCCCTCCGATCCATTCCCTCTACACTGAGTGTAACCTCCAGTATAGCTTGACCAGATTACCTCTTCACTTCAAATGCTGTGTCACCTCTAGAATAAGTTCATACTGGTTAAATATGGCACACGGGTCCTTTGGTCTGGTCCCTCCTTACCTCTCCACTTTATCTGCTACCATGTTCTCCTTCTACAATTTATGCTGAGGCCACATAGCTCTCTTTTCCGTCCTTGACTTGTGACATATTTTCTTGTATTTGAGGGCTTTTCTACTCACCTGAAATGCCATTTCCATTTCCCCTTAGCATCTCCAGTTCAGCTCCTGCTTATCTTTCAGGTGTTACCTCCTCTTAAGTCACTTCTCAGTCATCCCACTCCGGGATCAGGTCTTTGTGTTGTTCTAACTGTACTTCATCTCATCGAAGAACTTTTTGTTTTGTAATCGACTATTTGTCTCTCCTTCATGGACCTCCCTTTTAGACCAAAATTTTCATGACATCAGAGTTTGCTTCTCTTTTGTTCATGCTGACTAACCAGTGCTCGCAGAAGGCCTGCCCTTAGTGGATACTCAATAGACAGATTTTGAGTTAGAAATTAGGTCAGTTTGTAAGTCACAGTTGTGTTGTTTTAGAGAAGGGAGGACCATCTAGCCAGTGTATGCACAGGCTAGCATTTGGATGGCTAGGAAGCATTTGTCTCTGGAAAGTAGGATTATGGGTGTCCGTCATGTTGTTCTGCTTCTGTGTTTTTTATTTTTCTATGATGCCCATGAGTTGCTTTTGGAGTGGAATAAAAAAGAAATACTCTGTAACCATTGTAGGGACCTTTAGAGCCCTCCAATTAAGTTCCTATTACTGGACCTTTATGTTCTGCTTTTCAGTATAACCTGCAGCACAGAAAAAAATCTTAAGTAGTTGAAAGTTCTTAGAAACAGCCTACAGAGGGTCGGACACGGTGGCTCACGCCTGTAAGCTTCAGCCTATGAAGCGGCCGGAGCTAGGGACCACGGTTCGAGTCCCGCCTGGGGCCCGTAGCGAGATCTAGTTCCAAAAAAACAGCTGGGCATGGTGGCACGCGCCTGTAATCCCAGCTACCTGGGAAGCTGAGGCTGGGGATTGCCTGAGTCTGTGGTACCTCGAGCAACGAGAGCCTGCAGTTCCACTGGCAAAAATAGCGAGACCTAGTCTCAAAAAAA
>PVHY01006367.1:0-75142 GCA_004024945.1 Uropsilus gracilis | reverse complement strand
AAAAAAAAAAAAATAAAAAAAAAAAAAAAAAAAAAGATGTATGAATGGAAAAGTTAAATAGACTTGGATAACTGAATGAATGTGATTATGTATTTGGTACATTTGTGAACACTTTCATCTGATAATGACTCACATCCATACACATCTTCTTAACATTTGTGACTTGACTAATTAGATGCCGGTAAATATCAGAGTATAAATAAAATTATTCACCTTTTCATTCAACATGTCATAGACTTTTCTTATATAATAGATACAATGAAGGCAAGGACCATAGAGGAAAGTTAACTGTACAAATTCACACAGCTTGTTAATGACAAAGCCAGGCAAAAAACCGCAACTCTGGCCTGATTTTATTTTTTTTTTGGTTATTTAATTAATCCAGACTTACTAGAAGGTTCAATTTTTTAAAAAATGATCTAAGTATTTATTATATAACTTTCTTGTTCCCCACTGTTGCAATTCTTAAAGAGGAATTGGTAAACAATGAAAATTGGTGCAGCTCAAGTTGTACAAACTATTCTAACTTTTTTTATTTTAAACTATACAGTTTATTTCAGGCTTAAAATGTATATATAAAAGAAAACCAGGATACAACAATATATCAGTATGCAAATTAGGATACAACAAGATATCAATATGACAATATTACAAATTTTAAAACTCTAAGACAACTTGAAATTTGGATACAGTAATGGAAGTAGCAAATGAGGATGTTCTCCCATATCCTAGTTAGGAGATTTTTTAAAAATAATTTTAAAAATTTTTTGTGGGAAGAAAGCAAGTTACATAGTTAGGTATACATATTACAATACCATATTTACAAAATTATAACCATGCAAAATTATATATTATTTACCGATGTGTCATTTAAAAGTTTCAAATACCGCTTGAATGGCAAACATCAAATCCAGTGTACTGATTATTATTTCTGGGAATGTATAATGGGGAATAGAATAGGAGAGATATCTACAGAGAATGCCAACTATCTCTGTTATGGTTGTTCTTTTTTTAAAATTTAATTTTTATTTGCATATATATGTGTATTTATATTTATATTACATTACTGCATTATTGTGTACCCTGGGGCTTTCCCTTTTCACTAACACCTGTTAATCATCCTTGATATTTTGTGCCCTTCGCTTCCCCCACCTTCTTCACCCTCCTCCTCTCTTGCTCCATTGTTCGGTCCCATTAGTTGTTTTTATTTTTTCTTATTTGTTTGTTTGTTTTTCCCTCTATCCATCATATAAGTGAGACCATCCTGTATTTATCTTTTTCTTTTTGGCTTATTTCTGCTAATATGAGTCTTTCTAGTTCCATCCATGTTGCTGCGAATGACATGTGTTTGTCCTCCTTGATGGATGCGTAGTATTCCATCATGTATATGTACCACATTTCTTTTAGCCAATCGTCTGTTTGGGGGCATTTATTTTGTTTCCAAAATCTTGGCAATTGTAAACAGAGCTGCAATAAACATGCACATACAGGTGTCCTTTTGAATTAGAGTTTTCATGTCCTCTGGGTAGATTCCTAGTAGTGGGATTGCTGGGTGGAATGGTAAGTCCACTTTCATTTGTTTGAGCGTCCTCCACACAGTCTTCCATAGTGGCTGGACCAGTTTGCACTCCCACCAGCAGTGTAAGAGAGTTCCTTTTTCTCCACATCCACGTTAACATTTGTTGTTTTCCGTTTTATTTATATAGGCCATTCTTACTGGTGTACGATTTCAGTGTGGTTTTAATTTGCATTTCCCTGATTATTAATGATGTGGAGTATTCTTTCACATGCCTCTTAGCCAATTGTATCTCCTCTTTGGTGAAGTGTCTTTTTAGTTCTTTTCTCCATTTTTTGACTGGTTTTTTTGCTTTGTTTTTGTTGAACTAGGAGCTCTTTGTGGATCGTTGTTATCAGACCGTGGTCACTTGTCTGGAGGGCAAAAATTTTCTCCCAGTCGGTTGGGTTTCTTTTTGCTTTGCTTATTGTCTCTTTTGCTGTACAGAAACTTTTTAATTTGATATAGTCCCAGGTGTTTGTATTTTCCTTCATTTTTTTTTTGCCCGTCATAGTTTCCCAAAATGCATTTCATGAATTTCACCTCAGAAAATCTATTTTGGGAAATAAGTATAAACTATTCTATAGTTAGAACAACTGCTAAGGAATGGAGGTTTGTAGGAATTCAAATGCTTGTTTGTTTGTTTGTTTTTGGATGGAGGAATTCAAATGTTAACACCTGTTCTTAACAACATATATATATTTTTTTAATTTTCAGAAGAATTGCATCATTTTGTATTTACCTGCAATGTGGCCATTCAAAATCCATTACTGAGGAACAGGATTTAAAAGTTAATGGTACATTTTATATTCAAGGAAAAATTCATCCATTTTGCTGCTAGAAAGATAGCACTGCTTAGAAGATGCATGAGGATTTAGAAAGTGCTTTTGACAAAATTACTCTAAAATTCGATTAGAATCTTTACAACATTGTTACTTACTCTAAGTAAAACAATAATGTAAAAGATGTTGAAATGCATTTATTATTAGAGTTAACTAAAGCATCATAAAATTTATACTGAAGATATTTACAATTAAAAATTAATTTCCTCCCCAATCTAATCCAAAATAAAATAAGTTCAGATCTCATAAAATTAGAAGAAAATTCATGTAAGACTTAATTATTTTCAATTACATGATTATTCTGGGTCATAAATATGCTTATTTTTCATTTTATACTGAGCCCTGGAGATGCATGCAATGGGAAAGATTTCAATGGAAGTTAAATATTGGAACCTCTTAAATAGTTGTGGTTATAGTTCCTAGTCTATTATTTCTTAAATAAAGTTACAACTTGCTATAGGTACAGGGTAATCTAAAGGAAATACACAAATGACAAGTAGTAGATATAAAAGTAATTCTGAAGCCTCCAATTTTATTACAAATTTATGCAAATTTCACCTTTTTGATCTCATTCTGATATGTCTTAATATAGAAACAAAGTATTATTTAGAGCCTTTGAAAATAATGTGTGGTATTGAGCTCAATTCTCTGTAGGGAGCAAATTAGATGGTTTTACCTGCTTCTCATATGCATAGTCACACGCACAATCAGTTGTCAGTTCATCTAGGATGAAAATGGCCAGAATGTTAAACTGACAAACTGGTCCCACTTCGCATTTTCCTACTTCTCCTAAGACCCCTACTTGAGTATCATGTTGTAGGGTAAAGAGAAATTGCAAGTCAGAGGATATGAGTACCAGGAGTTTATGAATTACTCCTTCCATCAGAAAGCATTTCTTCTAATTTATAACCTCATAATAATATTTCATATATAAAATCAAAAGTAGCATGCTATTTCAGTAGTGTTTCATAATGTAAAACACAATATAATAATCACATGTACTTTTTAAAACAGTTTAATTTGACTATGGGCCAGGTGGTTTTCCACATTTTCAGAATAAGCAGAAAAACAAAATGACAAGTCCTCATATTGCCTGGATAAAGATAGAAAAGAAAAGAAAAGAAAAGAAAAACAGATAAAACTAAGGAAACAACTAACAACTGTCGTGTTTGAATGACAGTTCAACCTAAACCTCGTCCCATGCAAATTTGTTTATGGACACTGTATCAGAAGTTTTCTTAGTTCTCATGTCTTTAGCTGGCAAAGAGGTTCTAAGGCATCCTACTCTTTACTAAAGTTTACCTCCCCATGCTGGGTGAACTCACCACGATTTATCTTTGAATGCAGTATCACAATGTTCATCTTCCTAATCTGTAAACTGTTAATGCAAAACTTGCCTCATGGAAACACAATTTTAAATAAAGTAATATGAATGAAAATATTCATCACAGTCCTTCCAATAGAGTAAAAGTTGATTTTTTATCTTTTCTGACTCTCAGACTGAATTCTCCATAAGTCCAGCAATCCAAATGTACCAATGAATGAGTCCAAGATGAACAGTTTTTTATTTTAATTTTATTTGAACAAAGATAAAAAGGCTGATGAATAGAAAGACTGATGGATAGATGGAGGGATGGATTGCATATATAAAAATAAACAATACAGGTATTACATTTTTTCTGTTTTCATTTTTAAATAACTCCAAGATTACAGGACGGTTCCAAAAGTATTAGAAAGATCTTATTATTTTCCCAAACAATTTGAGAATAATGTTTTGATGATGCCCCACTATTCTGAATATAATAATGCATTTTTCATTAAAAAATCAAAATTGGGAGTAAATATTGATCAATTACTACTCTTTAATCCTAAAATCCCATTTAGTTTTGCTAATTGTCCTGATAGTGAGTTTTACAGTTAAATGATACAAATCAGAGTTATACATTATATTTAGTTGTCATATCCTATTAGTCCTCCTCACCCTCGGAAAATTTTTTCAGACTTTTCTTGGCTTTTATGACTTAATCCTTTTGAATATTACATTATAATTATGCCCACGCACATATCCTTTCGTTTGGGTTTGCCTAATGTTTCCTCAAGATGATATTCAGTTTTTGTGCTTTTGCAAGACTGTTGGAAAAGTGATGCTGTGATTTTTTTTTTCTGTTTCTTCCTATCTATCAGATGTTACATGTTTTGATTTGTTCCATTACTGATGATGTTAACTTTGAACACTTGATTAAGGTCATATCTGCCAAGCTTTCCCACAGTAAATGAAGTTAGTCACTTTTTACTTCTTGTAATTCATACATATTTTCTAGAGAATTACTTTGATATGTAATTATCAGATCCCTCATCAACCTGTGATTTGTTTTCTCAGTCAGTAACCAGTTTCCTTTTCTGTGTTGTCAGTAGCTCCTTCTCTGTACTCCCTTGATTTTCCCTGGTCAAATGTCCTGCTTACTCTACTCAGGGTATAGCAACTCAGGCCACATACTATACTTTCCTCCCCACATCCCTAGGCTTATGCACACATAGACACACACATAGACACACGGACACACAGAAATACACACAGACACAAATACACACATACAGTACAATTTATTTGAGTGCAGCAATAAATGTCTTTTGGGTTGAGTTATTTGCAAAGATGCAAGAAGAGGAGGAAGGAATGGATGAAGGTAGAGTGAGGGGAAAGAGGTAAGAGATGGAGGTGGAGCAGAAGCACTGGAAGAAAGTGCAATCTAGTTGTAGAAGCAAATTAAGATCATTTTTAGAATTTCTTTGCATTTTCTATGTTAACCAGGGCCTAAAGAAGAATCATTGCCTAGGGGAAAACATGAATTGCATTATGATTATGGTACAAATAGTACAGAAACAATGGGAAAAATGGGAAACCTTTCTAGTTCTCAATTTTAAAATAAGGAAACTAAAATAATCTTGCTGAACAATGAAATGAGAAAAAAAGAATAATTTCTATAAGTTATATATGTATATATAAAACATATATATATATATATATTCTACAAGGAGATTGGCAGACGGGTGTAATCTAATTAGTTGATTGTGTTAATATATCCAGGATAACAGCAATCTGACTGGACACTGGTAACAATGAATCTAGCATTAAAACTAATAATAGTGAGTGACATGTTTGTCAACATCATCTAAGCATCAGCCTTCAGAACTTTGAACTTACTACTTTATTTATCCAAGTTCCCTGACCAGACAGTGTAAAAATAGATGTTTCTAGATATCATTATTTGATGCCATAGAAAATAAGCAAGTTAAAGAACCATTGTTAGCATCCCAACAGTTATAAAGATGTTTTCTGAATATAATGGTGCTTTCCTGTAGAATTTTTGGTAGCAGTAGTAAAGTTACTATGCTTAAAGAATTTTAGGAGGATCTTTAGGAGTAGAGCTAGAGCTAGTGATTTTGGAATTGCAAAACTGCCTGTCATAGTTCATGTGAACATTCCTCATGTTAAGAGTGTTGGCTGCAGAGTCACCTTTTTTTCAAGTGGAATGATATTTGTGGAGATAGTGAACTGCATCACATGGTTATTATAGTTTCAACTCTATGTGCATAAGAATTGTAATTTTGGGCAGTAAATCCAAACCTAGGAGATATTTCCCACTCAGGGTACTAGATCAGGATTTGGACCTATGCATTGAAGATCACAATGCTGTTCTCTCCTGGCTTCATTAAAATAAATCTCACCTTTGAGGAAAGCAGAAAGTTCCTCTATTTTCTGTCTGCTGTCTATCAAACTTCAATATTTTGTATTTCTTTTGACAATCCTATCTATGATCCCACCAATTTGAATAGCAGTTATATAACTTGTTTAGAATGTAGATTTCCTTAAAAGGAAATATTCCACTGATTCTGTTTCTCAGAATCAGTTTCTCAGTTTCTCTTCTCAGAGTCTTGTTGCAAAGAAACCATTTCTTATTTTCCTGTGAAGGAACAAATACCCAACATGATAGAGTTCAAATTCATGTCATTTTGTTCAGTTCTACTTGACTTGCAGGGCCCCTTACATCTACTTCCGAAGGTTCAGGGCGCACAAAGCATAGATTACAATCAATAGAAAAGTCAAATATTTCTGCAAACAATTATGTTAAATCAGAGAATCTCTTTATTAACCACATCAATTTAGAATCTAATTAAATAGTGCAAAATGCTTTAAAAGGAAAAAGACAAACCTCAGATATAAATTTTTAAGTGTATCATTGTTTTTTAAGCTAAGTCTTTAGGTATTTATTTTTATATCTAGAATAGAGCCAGCTTTAAATAATTAGTGCTTTGTAAAGATAAATAGCACAAATCTCAGGCCATGACACTCAGGTTTAATAGAGAGTTTAGCCACTTTTCTAGCTTGTGAAATTAGAAAAGTCAATTAAGTTCTTTGGTTTTAATTGAAAGTCTGGGATGGTAAACTGTGAATATGCTAAATAACCTTGAAAATCAAGTGACAAAATGCACAAGATGTACAATGACAGGTGTACATCTTTGGAACCTACAATCCTCATTGTTTACTATTATTAGTTTCATTATTTGAGAAAAAAAAAAAAAACTCAGGTGGTCCTCTGTCAATCTGCTTCTCATAAATTCCTAGGTACCTGCCTGAAAAAGAGAGCAAAATATATCATGTCACAATGTCACAATTTGGAAATAGGTATATACTTACCTAAGCAAATTCTACAAAGGATACCAAAAATAGGCTTTATAAAATGATAATGGCATCTTTCCATAATTTCAATTTGTTGTTTATAGACTGCTTCAGCATTCTGTATATGACCTAATTTTCACTAAAATCCTAAGAGGTATAGTAATAGATGGAAAGCTTTTATATTCCTAAAATTTATATCTTCATATTCTAACCTACAAGATAGTAGTAGGAGGTTGAACCTTTGGAGGGGATTAGACCATGAAGATAGAACCCTCATGAATAAAATTAACATTGTTGTTAAAAAGATTCTGGTAAACTTCTCCACTTTGACCACATGTGGAAACAGGAAAAAGGTCTATGATCTAGAAGCAACCTCTCATAAGATATGATATGCCAGTGCCTTAATCTTGTTGATCTTGGCCCAACATTGTGAGAAATAAATTTCCTTTTCTAATAACCTCCCCAATTAATGGTATAATTATATATATATAATTATATTTAAATACACAATAAAAAAACCCAATTAATGGTATTTTTGTGATAGTAGCACAAATAGACTTAATTTGGAGGCAATTGTATGCATTCAAAAAATGAATAAAGAAACTCAAAGGACTTTTTCACAAGGTTTTGCCAACCAGAGGTAGGAGTCAAAACCTTTTTCATATCTTCAGGTTCAAAGTTTAGAGAGCTTCTTTCTTCTTGACACTGAATTTTTTATTACCACAATTTTAACACATTTTTAATGATATATATTTAAAAAAAAAACTTTTTAAATTCTCTAATCATTCCTAGTGAGTTACCACCAAAACTGGGGGCACTTGAAAGCCAAAAAAGTACCTTGCCAACATTGAAATCATCCTCTAATTAGCAAACCAGTCTAGACCATGATCAATCTTTTATGAATTACATAATCTTGGGTCTCCAGATTACTAAATCTATACTCCTGCATCACAGTCCATAACAGTCAATTTCACAACAGGGAATTAACCTCCAGTCTGCTATCTATGGGTCCAAACAAGAGGAAAATTGATCTTTCAACTTGATTTGCAATGTTGTAACTATCTTTAAAGTAGTAATGTGCAAACATAAAGTTTTCTGTAAGTTTTCACTTATAAGACAAAATCATTCTGTAGCACCTCACTCTCAAACTATTTATTCTTAAAAAAGCAAAAAAGAAAATATGTTTGGAGAGTAATTTCAACCCTTAACTGTGCAAGTGAAAAAAAATTACTTCTTAAGTTTAAGTGAACACTAGTTCAAGTCAGTTTTGTCTAATGGAAAACAATTTCATTCTTGGATATTTTGTTGGGGAGGGGAGTTATTTTTTGTTGTTGTTGTTGTTGTTGTTGTTGTTTTTCCCTCCTGTCCCTTGGACAGTTACAGTAAGCCATTTCCAACATCAATTCCTCATACTCCTGGTAATTTTTATCACACAATTTTCAATCTTGAAGTACCCAACAAGTTATTTTATTCGCTTCTTGAATCCATCAAATCCTCAGTAGATCCGGACTTCATAAAAACAGTGCTATAAAATCACTCTGAGTGGTAGGTCTGCTTTGTGAAAAACACAGATCAATTATTAGAATGTGATTGATTGTTTAGCAAAATAGGTTCACAGAAGAATTTGGAGCATAACACACTGAGTGACTAACATAAACTGAGCCAAGAATCAACATGTACAAAGTAGGTATAATGCCACTTGTCAAAAATCTCAGATTATCAGGGACAACATAAATCCAAATTTTACTTCTAACAAGAGTGTGTAGCTTTTGCAGATGTCAATTTATAAAATACAAACTGAAAAACAGTTGCATGTTAAATTCTTATATATTTCAGTTGGGTTAGATTTCAATATTTAAAGGAAATGTAACCAGGAAAATACAAAAATACCTGTGTCAAGTAAACTAATAAGTTTAAATAAAATTAATTTTATACAAATTATATTTATTTTCAATTATATTGATTTTCAACAAGGCCTTTAGTCAACAGAGATAACATAATTCCATATTAATTATACATATATATTTCAAGTATATCATTTATCATCTAGTATATTTTTTTCTTTTTCTGATAAATTTATTCATTTTCTTTTAGAGATCACTTTATTTCTTATATATATTGTTATATATGTATGTGTGTACACACAGAGCATGTCTATCTTGTTTTTATTTAAATATATTCTTTGATAATGGGGTCAAATTTCATATCCTTAATTTTTGCATAAGGCCTGGGACCTCCATGATACTTCATGAGTATTTGCCAATTTAATAAATTCATGAGGTAAGAAAGAATGAGAATATTAAAATTCAAAGTGGAAATGAAAATTGAATTCTTTGGGGGCAGGGGGATAAAAGAAAATATGAGCTTTTTACAAAAATCCCATCATGTCTTGAGTGTGTGGGTTTCTTTGTATGTCTGAGAATATGTATATAGACCACTCTGTTCCTATAATCTTAGAGTGATTATATGCTTTAATATGAAAATTAAGATCTTTTCTTTTACCGTGAAAGATTTTGTGGCAAACAATGAAATAACTTATTTTTGTATTTTTTAAAATATTTATTAACTAATAAATTTGTTTGTTGGTAGATAAAAATATATATCTATTTAGAAAGTAATGTTCAAGAGCAAAATTATTTATAAAACGTAAACAACATATTTCTTCTAGATATATAATGAAAGCAAAATAGAAAAAGTTTTCAATCATTTGAAAAGTAAAAAATAGCAATAAAATAATCACAGATTACATTTGTATGAATTAATCATTTTTATTTATCTGTACTGTATCTAATACTGTGCAGCTGGAATAAAGAATGCAATTTTATCGAGTCCTGCTTGGGGCAACACAGCGAGACCTAGTCCCAAAAAATAGTTGGACGTGGTGGCGTGAGCCTGTAATCCCAGCTACCTGGGAAGCTGAGGCTGAGGATTGCTTGAGTCTGTGGTATCCCGGGCATCAGTAAGCCTGTGGTTCCACTCCACGGGCAAAAAAGCTAGACCTAGTCTTAAAAAAAAAAAAAATGTAATTTAAAAATTATATTATTTTTAAAATATCTATGAACATGTTTTGATTACATTCTATGGATAAATGATTCAAACTCTTTCTTCTTTCAGTTGACCTTCACTACAGATCACCATAAAATCTTTGAGAAAATATTTTCATTTATTTTGCTATATAGTAAGATGAAAGCATATCATTTTTTATGCAGATTATATTCAACTACATTTTTCTTCTTATAATAATATATGCAAATGTTTCACTCAAATAATTATAGTAGTCTATTTTTTCTTCTATTTACTAGACCTTTTACTTGTTAATAATTTTTATAAAACACAATTCAACAGACAAGTTGTCACTATTATTCTTTTAAATATTACATTAAGATACCATAAATTTTTGGGCTTCTTAAATTCATGCTACCACAGTATAAGTTGAACCAATTCAAAATAAAATTTATTTTATGTGTAAGATAATAAAATACTTTATTAAAAACCAAAAATTCTAAAATTGTGTCCTCTACAACCTGAGGATATTTGTATAATTTGTTCATTTTCTCTGTTTGTTTAGGGATACGTTTTGATGTTGTTTGACTTTGTAAGCTGTGACTTTTCTGGTTAAAATTGCTTATAATAGAGGTTTACAAAAAAAGTTCTATATGACTGAATGATACTTAGATTAGTAAACATTGTTTCTTTAAAAGCTCAATTCTAAAATGATTATGAGGAACATAGCAGAGAAATGACAACTACTACACAATATATAATTGATAATAAGCACTAGCTTTATTGCTCTAAGTTGCTTTTATTAAATATATTTGTAAATTTTGACAACCATAAATTCTTTCTATTGGTAGGTTTTTGAATATTATTTGTGTTCATTATGAATTATGTGTCTGCAACAGTCAATTTCTGCTTCAGCAATTCTGTATTTTAATGGAACACTTCTTTTACCATGAGAATGCTTCAAAATTTCTAAGTATATAAACATTACAAAAGAATAGGAAGGTAGATTAAAAACACAGTTAGTGGGAATGAGCCCACCAGCTGAATCTTCACAATCTGCTCTCTGCTTTACTAATTGTGTTCTATTTTGTTTGCATGTGTATATGTATGTTTGTGTTACTTATTTCTTTATTTCAACTTTTTTCTTGGTTAATCAAAGGACAATATAAATTTGAACCATCTATACATATTTGTTTATTATGAGTAGTTAACTCTTAGAGAAGCAGTTTCTAAAATTTCCTTTAAAAAGGAATTTAGTTTATCTGATATTGAAACATTAAGAAATTCAAACCGAATACAACCTAATGCAACTAAAATATGTCAAAAGTATAACTCTTTATTGATCATACAATAATGACTGCTAGAGGTATCCAAAAATTAGAAGGTTTTGAACTTAACAAAGAGGCTAGGAAATCTGAGATTAAAAGCAACCACACTATTTAAACTTTTTGAATTAATGACAAATTTTAAACTTATATCTTTGTTCTATTCTGTCTTGATTTTTTTTTTTTACTATATTCTTGATTTCTTGTTTGTTTTCCCAGATGGACTCACTAGTATGTGGTATATAGGGAAAACAAACAAAAGGTCAAGAAAAGTTAAAACTAATGCAGAACTAAAGCATACAGCAAGGGTGGGAGAAGGAAAGTGAATTAAGGGGAGGGATGCACACAAGAGATTAAGATGATAGTTCATAGGTGACATGATGATGAGAGAGCCTCTAGGTAAACAGTGATGCAAAAAACATATGTGTGTGTGTATGTGATCAATAAAAAAAAAAAAGACTGCTAATTGTGCTTTAATCTGTCTTTCCTTCATGTTCTTCTTATTGGGTCCACTGGATAATTGTTTGCTAATCTACTCTCTAGTACCCACTCCTTGTATCCTAAGTTGTCCTTCCAGTTGTTATTGAGGTCACCAAATAATTATTTGCTAATCATGCAGTCATCTTTGATACCTAACAATTCATATTTAATCTGTTATTAATTCTTGTCAGTAACATTGTCAAAATGTATGTAATTTATCCACTTCTTCCAACCCTATTGTCCATGCCTTAGTTTGGCATGTCTGGTCATGTGAATATTTATTCCATCCTCTAAATGACTTTTGTTGACTTAAAAAAAAAAAGACAACAACAAAAAAATGTAGGTTCTCCCCATTATTCAATGTTGGACTTTTAAAAACGAAATCTCAAGTAGTTTTCAAATTACAGTGAAGCAATTTAATATGAAATAATACACAAAATCTGTAGTTTGACCCCATAAATTAGATGAAATTCTATTATTTGCACTAAATAACTTCCTTTTGAAAGGCCCTTATAACACTGATATAAAAACAGCTTCATTTAACTCTTTACAAATTGCCTCGTTGTTAAAATTAAGATGCTTGCAAGTATTATAATTTCACATTTTTCTATACACACACTACTTGCAATAGAACATAACATAAAGAAAATTAATTTAGAAGAATAATCACTTGCTAGGAGAGCTTCAGAGATAACCGTGCCAATGTGCTATTTTCAGGTACAGTCTTTTAAAATAACTAGTGACTTTTGAGGTAGATACTGATGTATTTTTATTAGATTTGAGTCTTTGGCTTTTGTGCTGTCAGTGATATTACTGTAGCTTCCACAGGGATTAGCATTTTATAGACCAACAGTTTTAAAAGTTACATCTTTGCCATCAACTTCCTTAGAAACTGAAAATTGCATTAGTACACACTTTTGGACAATTACTGCTATAGAGACTTATTTCAAAAAAAGTTACCAAATATTAAGTATGTAAGTATTAATTCGTATAGCAAAACAAACAACAAAACTGCTGAACCAATAGCATTGCTGCTGCTTTCTATACATACTAGGACTGGCATACAAAATTGCTCTTATCCTTCTAAATCTCACAATTCCTAATCAATGCTTTCTCATACTTTGCTCTTTACCCTCTCTCAAACTTGTGATCTAGTGTCTTCCTGCATCATTCAGATTTAATACACCTCACATAATAGTGACCAGTTGGAGACTACAATCCAATACTTCTCTCACAAATATCTGAAGTCAGGAGTTAGTACCTACATTTTTTTTTTTTTTGTGACTGGGAAGACTGCTAAATTAACAATCATCCTGCATGTTACCCCTCAAAGAGAGTTAGCTTTGTTGTATTTAGAAAACATTATGAAAACATAGGTGAATAATATGTGGGCATCATCTATATGTAAAAATGTCCATGAGAGAACAGTTCACTGCAAATGCTTCTCACTCCAAATTAAGATGATGCTGGAAGCTGAGAGTCATAGTGGAATTCACCAAACCATTCTTTATTATTTAAATGTCATTATTATTAGTAGTACTTCATTAAAAGTTAAAATATAAAACTGAGAACAAATGCTTACTCACCTGGCATGCTAGGTAGAAAGTGGCCAGGACTTTCCTGAGTCACCAAGGATAGGTGATACACCAGAATAAAGATATCGAGTGAAATATGTGTTGTTGAATGTGATAGGGATCTTTCTACGCATTTTTCAGGAATTGGAAATATTTTCTTTAAACTGACTAGAAAATATAAGTTAATTTTTTCTAAACAAAGTAGCAATTGCATGGCTCAGAAATGATGAACAAATGGAAATGCATTTTCACTCAGCACTTGTTTTGAAGGCCACAAGTATTTAGAAAACCACTGAAAAATTTTTAATAGCATACCTGTTTCCAAGGCAGCAGAGAAAGATGCTGGCTTTTAAACATCAATTGCCTATGAAAAATCCATGAGTCCTCTATCTGAAAGTCATTCGGAATGTGGAGGAGTTCTTGGAAGCCAAACCCAGATAAGTTGAAGTAAAAGGGACATCTCTTTAGTATTTATCAGTATTGAATGAAGCTTTTGATAGAACATGAAATATGATGTGATATTCTTACCTTATCCTAGCTATCTGAGAATTAGCATTTTTCTTTAATGTTCATATTGCAATCTACCTGATAAAATTTTCCACTTCATACTTACCTTCTCAATCTTGAAAAATATATAAATCTTCCCTAATATAAAAGGCTTCCTGTGTATTTAATCACCTTTCCTCAAACCTTTGCTTTGAAATTTAGATGAACATGTGTATATACTGCCTTAACATGTAGTTGTTTATTAAGTAGCAGTGGCTGACCATTCAAGTTTTGCCCAGAGCTCAGTCATTTTTTTTTATATATAGAACATATTTGATCCCCTCCCTTCAGATGATATTTAGCAATTTGTTGTTACAACTAGGGGTCAAGGCAGTACTTCAGGATAAAGACAAGAGATGCTGGTAAACATCCTACACTCTACAAGGTAGTCCTTTTCTTCATCCTCCTATCCCACAACAAAGGATAATCTAAACATTTATACCATATGTGTTAAGAAACTGCTATAAAGAATATTTAAAATTGTTTCCCAAAAGATCATAAAACCTGTTATTTATACACACTGTGGGGGAGGGGGGAGGTAAGAAAGTAGGAAAAGTAAACATAGTTCATCAATATTGTAGAGTAAGATTTCAAATGTCCTTGATCTAGATACTATGCTGAATAGCAGAGAGCAGGATGTTCTACCTTGAAGAAGACCAGAAGATGAATATGGACTCCTCCCAAACCTTCAAGAAAGTACTGCCAAAGTTGAGGCTCCTTTTCAGCTGAAAGTAACTTTTCTCTTTTACATTTATGGTCTATAAAATAGTATCTTTTTTTTAATCTCATATATTTCAAACATGACTGACAAAGGGAAAAGGTATTACACACAAATGTTTACAAAATAGTTAAACAAATGTTAGGACAATCAATTATTTCAGTTAAATCAAAACTGAAGCAAATAAACCCTAGAAATCTCATTGCAGAATGAGACTATGATGAAATTCTTAACTATAAGAACATGTATCTGAATAAGTATAAACTTAGATCTGTAAATCATGTACTGTGTAGTAAACCAATTTACCTTATTAAAATAATAGCTTAAACAAAGAAAATTTAAGAAAATAGAGCACTACCAATATGTTAGTTCTCTATACTGCTCTTCCCTATCCTGATCTACTCTTTTCTCAAATATAGCTGCCATCCTTATCAAATGTTATAAAGTGATATCACTTCAATAAAGATACACATATAAAATATAAAATTACCAAGACACATAAGAATATAACAGCAACAAACATTATTACTAAACAGTATTATTAAACATCTTATATGTGAAAGAACTATCACTGAAAACATAATAGAAGGAGAAAAGGCCTCGGGAGAGATGCAATTCCCAATGAAGATGCTAAACAGCCAGCAATTACAGACACTTGTAGAAAATACCAAGTGGCACAGGAGGGGCCCAAATTTCCCTGGAAATATACTGAGACAAAATAGTTCCAGTAAACATGATCAAAGAAGACTTCTGGAAAAAGGAACATTTATAGGATATAGAGAATATGAACTTCATTTTTCTAATTTTAAAAGAAAATTAATTTTGAGGCAAAACTTCCATAATTAGGATCAGCTCAAACACTGATAACTATACAACTTTGAATATGTGGAGATATTTTATGATATTTAATAAATATTATGCAGCCTGAGAAATATAGTATTTATTCAATAGTGATTGAGGTGAATAAAAGAAACACCATGGGTTAAGTTTCTAAAATAATCTCTAAAGTCTTAATAAATATGTTTAGTCTATTACTATATATATATATATATATATCTTTTAATCTGTACTTGTTGAATTATTTCAGTGTACAGATGTATGAGTTTATTCCTATATCCCAGTAAATTTTTTCCAGGTAAACTTTGTCTTGAGTAATGAAAAAAATTAACATTATTCAGTACTTAGCATATGTTTCTTATTATGCTAGATATTTCAGTATTAATCACCTTATAGTTATTTTCATTAACTTTCTCTGCTACATAAATCTATACACACTTTGCCTTAGAGTAGGCAATAGTTATATTGCTAATTTTTGTTAAATTATTCTGAAATTGTACTAGATTGTTAACCCGTTGTTACTGAAGAAGAAAAATCTGAGCTTTATCTCATGTTTATAAGTGGTATCTTTAACTGGTCTTTTTTAAAAAAGTGTGGGGAGGAGTGAAGGGTGGAATTTCCAGGAGCATGGTTGACCCCTCTACCTGGTGGAGGCAGGGCAAAATGTGGGGACTAGCCCCTTGGTCCCAGGTCACCTGTTAAGACAACCTGGATTCCCTGGAAACCTCCTGCCAATATGTGATGGAGTGGGGGGAGGAAATGCCCGGCATGAGGGTTAACAGTGAGGGGTGAGGTGGGGTGGAGTGGAGAGGTTATCACCCCCTCTGGTTTACTCTAAATGCAGCCAATCCTCACTTGGGAACAACTAAATCACTAATTCAAAGGCAGTGAATTATGAAGATGGAGGTAAGGAGAAAGAACTAAGACTCAGGACGAATGAACATTTCGGATCCATGGGACAAAGGGCTGTGAAATCAACTATAGTGAAAAACTGTCACAGAAATACATCCAGAAAGCTTCCATGAATGGGAATGGAATTCCCAGTTCAGAGATATCTTCAGTGTGCGCTAGATACCCTTCCATTTGACAGGGTGAAGAAAGCAGAGGCCCCACGACCATCTGAACCAACCATCCGCCAGTGCCTATTCCAATCAAGAAACTTTTTATAGGGACATTGGCTGGGAGATACACTCTTAATGCCAGAGACTAAACTATAAAGCAAAGAAGAAGCAAAGTATAACAGGAAGCTGGGTCAGAGAAGATGACCAGTGAGAAGGAGGAGGCACTAAAAGGATCTAAACATGTGAGAACTAGCTACCCACAGCAAAGGGAAAAGGACATTGCTACAGGATATAAAAGAAAGAATCCAATGGACTAAAAACTGATCAGCAATTGGCAGTGAAAGAGGAAATGGAGTGATCAGAAGTGGGGAACAGGAGAAGGGAGGGGTGAGGAACATCTAAAAGGAAAAGAAATGTAAGCAAAACTATTATAATAATAAACAATTATTTTTAAGGCTCTTATTTTAGCTTACATGTAAAAAGAGGATATTATTAGATATTTTTAGATGTAAGAAAATGTTTAAGAGTAGTGCTGAAAACATTTATCACCACTTCATTAGGTATGTCTTACATTTTAACTCACTAACAACTTTAAGGGGAAAAAATCCATTCTCAGTACAACTTTTTGATAAAAGATATTCAACAGAATTGAAAAAGGGATTCAATGAAGATTCAACTATCTGAAAATTCACAATTAAAGAGGTATATAAACATCAGGTCAAAACAACAAAGAACATTATATTAAACATTTGGTTACAATTGGAACCAAAATTCTAAAGGAAGGCAAAAGTCTTTTTAGGAGAGAAATGTTCCTCTGCTTGGAAAAACACCTCACAGGGTCTTTGGGTCTTTGGGTATAGAATTGCAAAGTCTATACATTTTAAAATGGCAAGTTGTATGGTATCGAATTATATCTCAATGAAATTGTTAAAAAATTGGATTTGTTAAATTTAAAAATTTCAGTTATACTGTATATTTTTAGAATATACTGTATACTTAATGCTATAATGTTAATGTTATAATATTTTTATCTAAATTTTTCATTTATTAGGGAGCTCTTAATTTTAACAGGGGATCTTGCATGGAATAGAAAAGGCAACTTTAGAGTGAATTAAGATGTTTCCATAGTCAAGCTGAATAATTTGGAAGTTTGTACTCAGAATCTGAGCAAGGAAGTAAGTGGAACTGGTTAGGAAAAGGAATGGTGTTTGGTATTTATTGCTAGTTCAAAGAATTGCTATTTTTTTTAAATCCTAGGAATGAAGATTATCCAATATATTTTAAAACTAGTGATGTCTGACATTTAGCTTTCTCAAGCTTCTTAAAATCATTTTCCTTATTAAAACATGTTAATGTGCTATATACACTAGCCACAGCTTTTGATGTTTGGGAGAATAAAAGAAAAGGTGTGACACAATTTATTTTGATCAAAGTAAATCCAGTAGGTCTGAGGTAGATTTCAGAGGCAAGTTGCAGGGAAAGATAAGTAAGGTCCTTAGTGAGAAGTTAGGTTAGTTGAGATAAAAGAGTTTTAGAAAAATCATCCTTTAGACTCCCAGCAATTATAAGATTAAAAAATGTCCCGAAGGCTTTTCTTGTTTGTTTTTGTTGATGAGAGAGCTTGAATTTCTACGACTTTCTATTTTCCAGGGTAGTGGCTCCTGTCACTTTATTCATTAAAAAATGGAGCCCCTAGGTGACCAGAGGATAGGGACCCCTTTAGACTGGAACATTACTAAGGATTTTACATGATCTTTTCCATGTAAAATTTGATCAATGCACCTTGTAATGGGTGTGGACAGAGCCCAATTTTATTCTATATATTATCTATTTATGAATCTCCTAGCTGCAAAATTCATAACTAACTTTGGGAGAATTAGTGAGTTAGACAATCATCTTACAGACTAGTTCTGGATATAGAACCTAACTACTACTTCCAAAGCACAGTGAAATTATCTGTAATCTACAACAACATGTATTTTGAACCACTACTCACTACTGTCTTAAATTTAGGACCTACTTATTTCCTTTCAGAATTATTATTATTATTATTTTTTTTTTTTTTTTTGCCATCAACCCAACTCCCATACAAACACAAACACAGATCTCACTAGTAGTGATCTTTTGAAAAGACAGTTTTCCCTATGAGGTAAAGATCTCATTTAAATTCTTCATTGACTACACTTGGACACTTAATTCCTCCCCAAATAGTTTCTATTCTATCTCTCTAGCCACAACTGTTGACTTCCTTCCCCACAAAGCTTAAGGACCAGCAGGCACAATGTCTTTTGCTATTTCAACATAGTAACATTATTTAAAGTCATATTTCCTCTGAAAAGAAGGGTTATGTTAAGCATAAAAATATTCTCCTTCAAAGAGAAACTGTTGTGAAATATTCCTATTAGAGGGATAGGCAAAGAGACTTAAGCAAAAAATATTTTTATAGGTAAATATGATTGTGATTACATTATTACCATGTAAATTATTGCTTTCACTTTTACACCATAATCCCTGCCTTGTTAAACCTTAAAGTTACTACATTTGATGACTTTGAGAGTGCAGAGAGCAGGGTCAGGATTGAGGGGGTGATGCAGTTCCATATCTAAATCAGTTAAGGAGAAACAGAGAAAGCAATTATAGGATGACAAGACAACTCAAATTTAGGGGAAGTTGAAGTTTATAATCAACAGTGACCTTGACACTATAAATCCCATTAAGAAATCTCAAAACACTTGAGGATGCTTTGGATAATCAAAGAACAAGGGGTAGGAGCAGGGGGAATTTGTGTATAAACTATGTCAATTATACTCAGAGTCTTAGAGTGTTTCGAGTTTGTGCAGAATTGTTCTATAAGATTCCTATGAAAGTCACTGAGATCACACTGTAGCTGCACAAGTCAGGAATGGACATCTGGGGAAAAGCAGTAGGATTACATTGATTCATATGGGAGCACACATAATATCATTTCCCCTTGACCTCTGTTGGGCTAGCTTCATTATCAAATCTCTCCGTGTTATGAGAGGCATTAATTTCTGAAGTCTTCAGGCTGGTATGTGGACTTTTAGTATCAGGTGTCATCTATTATACCTCACAATGGGATTTTCTGAACGTGAGTTTGCTGATAAAATCAAGGATCAATCCAACAAATGGGAAATTGCCCATTCAGACCAACCTCCCATCTATCTCTCTCTATAAGAACTTAATAGCCAGGTCACCAGTTGTCCTTGAAGATAAAAACTCTACTAGTGTTAATTTAAAATGCGTGAATTTCTTCCTAAGGCATCATACAAGCTTAGTCAAGAAAAAAAAATGCTCCCATTTGCAAATTAAAACAAAATATTTTTAAAAGGAAAAGATAATTCCTAATGTTTAGCACAACAAACATTCACAAATGAACAATAAATGCATAAGGGCAAAAACATTTATTTTTGATGAAAATGCTCATGAATACTTACTAGTGAAAACATACCAGGCTGTGACTTATTATTAATCACTAGATGGAAAATTCCATGAGCAGGAATTTGGCCTACTTTGTTCACTGACCTAACCTATAATCAGCTATTGACACGTTACTCTATTGGTCATTTACTTTCACCCCATAAATTATTTAGATTTCAAAGAACATAAACATAAATTCAACAGACATTATTTAAAAAAATAGCACATTTCTCTGATTATAAATATGACAACAGGATGATGATAGAAGGAATCATGCTAGTCAGAATAAGGCAAGAAGAAAAAGATAAATACTTGATGGGCTCACTTATATGAGGGATAAAGAGTAACCAGATAAAGGAACAAGAAATTATTAAAACAAAATTAAACTGTATGCTTAATTAATAACACAAGCATAGACAAAGGAGAGGGAGGAGGGCAAAATGAGGAGAGGGATGAGCACAAGGGAGCATGATGACAGTACCAGGGTAATTGAAAGAACTTTGGGGTATATAACGATGTAAGAAGCAAATATATATGCATGTGTATACCTAAAAATATACTTGGCATAAAGTAATATAGGAAATGTTTCCTATATAGCCATTTCCTATATTCCTTTTTGCCAAGTATATTTTTAGGAATGTATGTTGGTGGAACTCAAGAAAAATACCATAAGTTATAGGTAAATTTAAGAGTTGAAACAGAATTCTAGGTCTCTCTTATCCTAGAGCTACACTCTCAATTTTTGTGTAAAGTGATATTCCATATGTAAACACAGATCTATTCCATGGGACAGAGTCTCTGAAACTAAAACAAAAAATGTAAAGATGTAAGTCTTTGCTTAATGCTAAGGTTTGAATTATTGCTCTGTCTATTGCCCACTATTAATGTTACACAAAGTTTTGCATACAAACAGACTGGTGTGTACCAAATATGCCACTGACCAAATTTATCCATTTGGTCAATGGGGAGTTAACCATGTGGATTCTGGAATATTTCCTTTAACTTTGTTTTTCTATCATTGTGTATCAGTTTACATTGGAATTTATTTTTCCTCCACACTCCTCCACTCATACATGCTTATAAGGACTAAAGTTTTGTGATGTTTCAGAACACACAATCATATCTTCTTTAAATGGACCTGTTGTTAAAGTTATGAATGTGCTATAGCCATAAGGTTATATATTCCTGGTTACAGGTTGGACTTCTGGATCAACTGGTATAGCCACAGCCTAGGTAGATAAGACAGATATATAAAAGACTCCTAGACTAAATTCAGCAGTGACTCTAGCAGTAATTTAGTGTAGAAATCACTAGCAATTAAAGTAAGGCAACACACTTTGGACAATGTTCAAAATCAACACAATCAGTTAAGTCAAATGAATAATCATGATTACTTTCCTTAAATAAGAGAGTAAAAGTGCTGTGTGTATTTAACATACCTACTTTTTTTCTCCTTATTTTTGCATTTTACTTTCGACAATGACTCCAGTAAAAAAATGCAAAGAAAGACAGAGTGCATGTAGAAGCTGTTAGAATCTCATTAAGCCATATGGTATCTATAAAAGGAAGAAATTTCCACAGAGACCTAAGAAGAATAATCGAACAAAATCACTCCAACGTTCTGTTGGAAGAATCTGTCAGAGTGTGATGATTCTGTGATAAAATCAAAGGCTTTTCTCCCAAATTAATTAGTAAGAAGTTCATTTGCATAGGAAGCATTGTAGATATCATGAGATATTCAAAGAATCTAAAAATTCATTAAAAAATAAAATGGCCTAGAGCAGGCATTGCTTCATATATGCTTTATTGAAGATGTTTATCCTCATTTACATTTTTGCCCGTACAAGTCTGGGTTTCAGTGAAGAAGGCCTTCTGGTATTTATTATTAAGTGGGTTGCATCAGTATAATAAATAAATATATTATTTATAATACTGTTGTTACATATATATATGTGTATATATATTTTACAGTCCACCACCATATCACCTGTGAACCAGTCATCTTGATGTCTTATCCTAGTCTCTTCCTTGATTTCTCCCTCTCCTTCACCCTCCCTCTTTCTTGCCCCAGTTTCCTTATTGACTTATTTTGACTTATTCTTGGCCTTTTGTTTGTTTTCCTTATATCCTACTTATAGTTGAGATCCTCTGGTTTCTGTCTTCTTTGTGACATATTTCTGCTAACATAATTCCTTCTAGATCCATTCATGTTATTACAAATACATTGTGTAATAATATTCCATTGGTAGCCATACCACAACTTTTTCAACCATTCATCAGTTTTAGGACATTTGAGTTGTTTTCATATCCTGGTTATTGTAAAAAGTGCTTCAATAAAGATCTGAGTACAGGTATCTTTTTGAATTAGTGTTTTAGTGTCCTTTGGGTAGAGTTCTGATAGTTCTGGATCAAATAGTAGTTTCACTTTCAGTAGTTTGAGGGTCCTCTGCATGACTTTCAATGATAGCTGGAACAGTTTGCAATTCCACCCTCAGGGTCCTTTTAGTTCTTCTCTCTATTTTTTGACTGGGCTTTTTATTTCTGTTTTTGTTAAGCTGTGTAAGTTCTTTATGAATCTTTGATATCAGACCCTTATTTCCTGTAAGAAGAACATTTTTTCCCATTCAGTTGGTTGCCTTCTTATTTGTTTATTATCTCTTTTGCTGAACAGAAGTTTTTTAATTTGATGTATCCCAACAACTGTTTGTTTTCCTTCACCCCCCCCCACATATGTAGATGTGTCCTGAAAGAGGTTTTTGAAGGATAAGTCCTAGAGTGTTTTAACCAGATGTCATGTAACTTTTTCATTTGAAAAGACAATGGTCACTTGCTCACCCTACCAAAAGCATTGGAGAATAACTTTAATCACTGGCCACATAAGAAATACTAACTACAGAAATAAAGTATTGATGGGCACTTGTCTGAGCCAAAAAAATAATTATTTTGTTGTAACAGTAAATAAAATTAACTGATAAAGGGAAGGCTTATTTTGGACTAAATAAATTTTTTAATCAAAAACAGGAAAATTCAAAATCATCTTGATGTGGATTATGTATGGATTACTTTATTAAGTTTCGCAACCTCAATTATTCTAAAAACCCCATTTATTAATTTTTCTACTTGAGCATTATCTGCCTTTTAGCCTGTTACATTTGATATTTGGATCTCTTATGATCAGAAAATCGACCTAAAATTCTACCACCTGGAAAGAATTTTTTTTTATGCTAAGATTAGTTATAGTCATGTAATGGTAAAATTTGTATAAGGCACTATAAAAGGTGTAATTTCTTCCAAAAAAAAAAAAAAACTGTGTAAAAGGCAAATTTAGTCCTTTCTAGTTGTCATTCCTCATTCCTTTTGGAGTTTTTTTCTGAGAAATGAGAGTCCAAGTTGACAGGAAATGGGGCTGGTGAATAAGTCCAACAGATGTGTGGTAAGATGAGATGAATCTCAAGTAGCATAGAAGATGACCATTTTATTTCTCTTCAAATGGGCAGCAAAAAAAAAAAAAATACATCCTAAATTGTTCAGCATTTAACCTTGACAAAAAGTGCCTACTTTGAACAATCAAAAAAAAGGTCATGATTTGAATTCATTGACTAGAAAGTTCATGAAGGAAGTGTTCAAGATTGCGATTTTCTTCCAGTATACAATATTCAAAGAACCATAATTCTAGGCTCCCTAAGGTGTATCATTTCCCTATTGTTTTAAGTGAGGTAACACAGGTTTACAAAACTGCAAAAATTTGTGGAACATAGTGTCACACCTTTTCAAATATATAATACCACACCATACCCACCACCAGAATCCTAATAGCCCTCCATCAATATCGCTTTATCTGTTCCTTGCATCTCCATACTCTTCCCTGGTCCACAATTAATTTGTTATTAGAATCTTAGAGTTATTTTGTTTTGCTTATCATTTTCTTTATATTCTACATTTCAACAAAAATGTGTGGTATTTTTCTTTCTGAGTTACTTTGCTAAGCATGCTAACCTCACATTCCATCCATGTTTTAACAAATGGCAAAGTTTCATCTCTTTTATAGATAAGTACTATTCCTTTGTGTATATAACACATTTTGCTCATTCAACATTCATCAGTGGGTACTTAGATTGCTTTCACATCCTGACTTTCTAGTGTTGCAACAAACATATGGACACATATGTCTTTTTGAACTAGTGTTTTCATCTTCTTGCCTAAGATATGTTTTTTGCAATGAATCTCATTATTCGTTAGGATTTGTATGCACTGGTTTGCAATTATTATCTTGGGTTCTTTCTTGCTATTTTCTGTCTTGTAGTTTATTTTGATTTTTGGTGCTTCATTTTTGGTGGCTATTTTCAGAGTTTTAATTTTTCTACTGCTGATTGTAGGTGATTATGTTTTAGTTTCCATCATTATATTTCCTTTTCAGCTATCACTTTCAAAATGAAATCCTTGATAGCCTTGGTATGAACAGACTAAAATTAATTTGATTGGGGAAAGTTATGTCAGTAATATCTAGTATACTTTAACTCCCTATAATTAATGGCCAATCTGAGATTCTAATCTTCACACCATATGTGAAAACAATGCATTCCATGCTGGATTTGCAGTTTACAACATGCTAACATTTTAATCTACTGTATTTAAATAAGAGTATATTCCCAAAGGTTTTAGGAAATATTGATTTCTTGTGGGCAAATATTCAAACTACTAAATGCACATGAAACCCCATAGGAACCCAATTTAGGCCTTAGAACATTTAATTACAAAGCCTTCTTTTTAATTGGTTTGCAAAATAACCTGTTGAGAAAATATTCTTTTAGAGAAATGATATTGATAGGGAAACTACTGCCATTTGACAACATTTCTTTAGTAAAACATTTTTTATCAAAATGTGGGTTGCCCTTAAAATCTTGCATTTTAGTGTTTCTGTCAGCAGATGGACAGAAAAACACATTTTAAAGAAATAACCACTTCTATATGTATCTTTATTCTTTTCATTAAATACTTAATTTTTTGCATAAAGCTAAGTCAAAAGCTTAGTTCCAAATACTGTGCATGATATCACAGCCTAATCTGGTCAGGTTTAAAGTCACATGGAGGCTAAGAACTGCTCTGGTCACAAATGAATCTAGAAATGCCAATGCCTACCAAGTCCCATCACACACATACTATCTGGTTTGGCAGAATGAGATAGCACCCATAATCCATCCCAGCTGAAGCCTCTGCTATATATACCCTCACAGCAACAATATTCTAGCTGATTAAATGTGGGCAGCCCACACCTTTTGCCTCCACTCTGGAAGCTGAACCAGCACCAATCTTGTTTGACTTGGAACTTGATTCCTTTATTTTGTCCTCAGAGTGATGTTTAAACTTCCAAAACCTCCTGGTCAGGGCCACATCTGCTTACAATCTCTATTTGCTGCAGTCTTTCTCTTCCTTCATTGAAGGGCTCTAAATCAGCCCAGACCCAGATCTTACCAACTTCCTCAAACTGACACTTTGTACTGTTAACCCCATTATAAGGGAAGTGCTATCCCTAGCAGTAAATTAGTTGTACAAGTCTAGGAATGGTGGTCCCAACTTTATCCTAGTTCCCCCGTCAGCCGTCAGGTCCAGCATGGCTTGAAGTCATTATACATGGTTTTATGACAGCACATTGTTCCCTTTTATTCTCTTTTTTCCTTAATAGGCTTGGGACAGCATTGTTCCGAACTCAATTTCCACCTCATGATTACATTTTGACATGAACAGCAGTTCTTATGGCATATCGTACCTGTACCGCTGTGTGTAACTTCACTGATAATCTCAAAAAGGCAGTAAAATTGGTCAAGAGACTGTACCTCCTGGGATGTTAGGTGAACACCCTAGGGCATGATCACAGCTAGAATCAAGAAAATTACTTCACTAGGAGCGGACTTTATTCAGTTAGGTAAACTATTACATACAATGTAAGATTTACCTAAGTGTTTATTTATGATTAACTTGTTTATTCTGGTTACACACTCTGGTACATAGAGTAATGCATAAAAAATGTTAACGAATACTTTCCCAAGTCTTTCCTTAAAACATACAAATTTCCCAAGTCTTTCCTTAAAACATACAAATGGAGCTCTGAGGTTATTCCAGGGTTGATTTATTCAGCAGACAAGGGATTAATTGATATCATGGTAGAAAATAGAAAGGAAACAACAAGAAGAAAGGAGGGAGGAAAGGAGAGGGGGAAAATAAGAGGCTAAATCTTAACTGGACAAAGAAAAGAACATGCAGTAGTGTTTGTGTTTCTCTGAAAACCAAGGGGTCACTTCTCTGCAAAATCACCAATGGAGCTTTGTGCCATGAAGACCCTGTGACAGCACACAACAACACCTGTGCTGGCAGATTTAAGCATAAAGGGAGCTGATTAGAAGGTACTACTTGGCAAGGAGGTAATAAAAAGCCGGAATCTCTTTTCTGCCTTGACTCTGAAATCAAGATAGTGCTAGGACATAAGCTGCAAAATTTCTCGCATAGTCTCTTACAGTGATACATATCAAGGTGAACTTACATCATTAAACATTCTGTGACTTTCCTCAATAACACTACTGCAAGAGAAAGCATGGTTCTGCCCCAGTTTGTGTTTCCTCCCACATGTATGTTAAAGAATACAGAGCATCTAGACTCCCAGCACCTCCAAGGCTATTCCAAGGTGAGAGTGGGAAGGGAATTCTGAAAATAACAAAGGCAGCAGTTGTCTTTTACTCTTAGCATACTTTGAACCAGCATTGCACCAAGCTTCAGGCTTTGTATCATGTTATCCTATGCAATTTTCTTATTTTATCCTTATCTTTTTCAAATTGGTAATGTGTGTTTGCTAAAAATAAAGACAACCAGTAAGATGAAGTGACTTGCACAAAGTTACTGTCCAAAGAGTGGTAGTGCCCAAAATAGATTTCAATGTGGCTTCTTTCTAATATGAGTGATTGACTAAAACTCCATGTTTTCCAATTTGAGGAGAAAATAGAATTCCATGACTTTTCTCTTCAGACTGATGTGCGGTTGGTAAGAACGATATAGTGAATCTAGTGGTTAAGATAGCGAAAGCCTCTCCATCTGCTAATAAATAAACACAGGTTCTCCAGTTGCCACACAATAGCCAAGTAAACCACTCTGGTTTCTAATGGGTCCTTATAACCACTGTAATTCAGCTACTGCTTATGTTCAACATCCTTTCTGATTAGTTGCTGTCAGTTTTATACCAAAATATTTTGAATTTTATTTTGTTTCTATTTAAGTCTCAGGGAAAATAATAGGACTTTAAATAATTCAAGTATTTAAAATAAAAATGTGTCCTTATTTTTTCTATGATCTTAAAGAAAAAAAAACTAATAAAAGCAATTTACCTCTTGGGCCACAGAGCTGTGCTTCATTGAATTTTCTATTTTCGTACCTTTTCTTACTTAGCAGTATTCCTAATTTATTAGAAACATTAATCTAATGGGATTGTGTGTCTGTGTTATAGTTTTAAAAAAAACAAGGTGTGATATATAGTGAGATAGAATTACCCTTTACTCATTAGCCAGGTCCAGGAGAGTCTATAAGAGCCACTCAGCTAGAAGACCATAAATCATAGGAAAAGGTTTCCCAGTCAAATCCAAGATACTGTACTTTGTTATCTTCCCAAACATGATGCTGCTTACTTTGTATTCTAGCTCCACTTTTCCATGTTATAATACATTCATTTAAATGCAGATTTTGTTATTCTGCTTAACATTATCAGTCTATCAGGCAAACACCTGTGGGGAAATATAAATTAACCTATCTCTGTACATTAGTGGGAAACACTAAGCTTGCCACAATTATTAATTTGCCCTCAGGGTCACCTTTTTTATCTTTCATACATTAAGAATCCTGTTCAGAATGGCACTATCATGCCTTGCCATCCAAAGTGCTGTGCTTCTCATTAGTAGCATAACTTGGCTACACCACAGCATGAGTAACTCATCCATAAACCCAGGGAAAAATGTCATGCTGGGGAAAAGCACCATTTGCAGATGTGCTGATATCAGTGTGATATATCACAATATCTCTTATTGCTCTATCTGGAAAGCTCTGCTAGGGTTCTTCCCAGCACAAGCACATTTAGGCTGGGAACCCAAGGTAGTACACAACGAGAGTCTAATTTGAAGTCTTCTGGCTGATTGTTCATGGAGAGCACAGAGAGAGAAATTAGCCTTTTCCAAAAAGTGAACCAGGACATCCACAGAAAAGAGTAGCTTTCAATTGTGTGACAGTAGAGTGCAGGTAGCTGCCAGCCTTGATTCTGTGTTCTACAAACAGTATGTCAGTGCACATTTATAGCAGATTGGGAGGAAGGGAAGACATGTTCTCCATTTAACAGAAAAGATTCAGAAATTTCATTAGCCACAGCTGTTGGGCATGCTCTCTAGTTCCTCAAAACTATGTCCCACTTGATTAGTTCAAAAGCAAGTGTGTCTGACAGCACAGCAAAGTTTGACCACATTCAAATGAAAGCATTGCTCCCATTAGTTGCTGCAAGTGTTGTATCTGAAAAGAATGCTTTGAACCAGTTGCAGAAGCCCCTGGAGTTGAAAACTTCAGCTTCAAGTACTGGTTTTGGCACAATAGCTTTCCTGAACTTTCACAGAAGGCTTAGGTAACTTTCTTGGCCTGACTTAAAATATTCCAGTTTTCTTTCATATCTCCAAGACTTAAAATTATTTGTCTAGAAATTGCTTTTCCAAATATTCTGAGTGTCTCACGAAAGTAACTGCTATAATGTTTTATTTTCCCAAACCCCCACAATTAGCATAGTGCTTGGTACTTAATAGATATGTTGAATGACTAGTCAATCTCCAACTTGGTCCATGAGAGAGGAGATTGACTTCATGATGCAAATGCCTCGAACCAGTGTATATATCTCCAGCATTCATTGTAGTTCCATAAAACTGAGTCTATGTATGTTTTGGCTGTGAATTCAAGTCACCTATGGAGTCACCTGATTGATATTTGGTATTCTACCCAGCTTTTCTGCAGAGAGAGTGAATGTATAGGCAAGCTGCTATAAATACCTTCTTCTCTGTGACAATTTCACTTCTCAACTAAAGATAAGTATTAGTTTGTTGTTCCTTTACACCTTAAGTCCCTGAAATTTATTAAGTTTCTGGAATTGGAGTGCAGTTATAAGATAGCATTGGTGGGCCCTTAAGGAAGAGAGTAAGCTGGAAATGTGGTGACCTGCAATTGTACCAGCGATTGAGGAAGTGTCCTTGTAACACATTCTCTGTCATGTGATAGTAAGTAGAAATTGATTCATTCTACAATGAAATATAGCTAGAAAATCAGAAGCAAATTATTACTAAAAATCTTACAGAATATTCAGAGGAAGGAGGCAGGTGATCTTGTGAGAAGGTATTAATAATAGTAGTTTGAGAGATTGACCTAAGTTGTAGACTCTTAGTTTCAAATACTCATAGGTCTTAAGGTCAGTTGGACTTATCAAACTCCGCTGCCTTAAACTCTCTTATTAAAAATTCCCTTGTCTCAGAAGATTGCACTGACTAGATTATCTTAAGAGCTCTAAGCTAAAAACTGAACCCCAGTGGGTATATAGGTCTTATTCATCATAATTCATACTGGTCATGTCTCCTAAATTCATCATTTCTTCATTCTTTGCTTTATATGAGGAACAGTTACAGTTTATAGTTTGTTCTGTGTTACTAATATATAACTAAGAATGTCATTTTAAAAAGTAATCATGAAATAAAGGTGTTTCCTGATTCATTTCCAAACTTCTTCTCTATTAGGAATGGGTAAGTCACAAAATAACACTGTTATCTTCACTGAGACAAGTAGCACTTTTTAATAACTCCAGGTATATCCTTATAATCATTTAGTCACATATTCTTCACAACATATCAGGCAAATCAAATAGGAAGAAAAAAGAAAGCAAATCTTGAAACAGAATTAAGTTTTAGATAGGTTAGATTTTTTAATAGGTATATTTCACAGAATAAGAAATATCTCATAGAGATGATCTTAAATGGAAAAGTCTCATAGAGATGATCTTAAATGAAATCCTAAGAAAAAGCAACTTCTTTGTAGATAGTAGTATAATAAATGAGATTCACAAAGTTTAACACATTGCAAAATAATTTGCAAATTACTTTAGTTGTGTGAATAGGGTAAGGTGGAAATTTATGTCACATTGAGTGAGTGAGGAAACTGAGGCACACAAAGTTTGTGTTTTATTCTAAGCCATATACTTATAAGGTAGCTGTCTGGGGATTGAAAATCAGGTTGCCTGACTTTGATTCAGTGTTCTTGTCAAAACATAGACATATAATTACTTCTTAGCATAAAATTTTAATTGAAATATCACAAGGAGCACAAACTATAAAAATCAATGAATATTCAGTCAACTCCTTTTTTATTAGTGTACCTAGCACCTGAAAGTATAAAAAGAAAGCACTTCATCCTACAATAAAGACTTTTACAATTTAGGTAAGGGACAACATAGACACCTGGAGAACCAGAAAAACTTTGTGGCCAAGCTTAGTTTTGTTTTCTTTTTCTCCTTCTTCATGAGTCTGGAACTATCAGAGCAATTGAAGGACTCTACTGATCTGAGAAAGGTTATGCAAGTCTGTCAACCAGACACCAATATTTACAAGAGAAATAGAACTCCAGAACATGGTAAGCTACTGATAAATTGGGAGGGAATAAATTGAGGAAATTAACCAAACATACGTCAATTCTTACCAACGTATATTTTGATAGTTCCCTGTTTATCACTCAGATGAAATACCTCTACCTATCTCTTGACACTTGATTTCTTCAGATTTCATTCTTTAATGTTCTCATTCAATCCTTCGATGGCCTGCCATGTCCAGAAATTGATTAATGGGTTGTAAATATAGCAATTAACTAAAGAGTCACAATCCCTATATTCATCAAGTTCACAGTTTGATGGGGAAAACACAGATAGGTAGATGTGCAGAATCAAATGTAATACTATCAACTATATAAGAAAAACAAGGTGGTAAACATAACTTAGTCCCATTATGATGGTTGAAAAACTAATAACAATGTGGTCAACGAAGAATGGTTGAAAAAGTCATCATCTGCACAATAGTCTGAAAAAAGAAAAGCAAGATATTCTGGGAAAATGATATTCTAAGCATTGAAAATAGTCACAGCAAAGATTCTGGTGAAAGATATTCCAGAAGTGCACCATGCAAAGCCTTGTGAAGCCAATACGTCACAGATGGAGGGTTCTCACAAGAGAAATTACAACTGCAATTGCAGTACTGTTTTCTCTTTATTATCAAGGGACACACATTCTCAACACTCACCAACAGGACTTTTAGCAGATGACATGCAAACCATAAAGTGTTATCTACTGTTTGTATGCATAATGCACTATTAAGTGGATCAAGGACAACTGAAATTACTGAACTAATTCAAGTCATAAAATTCTAGCATTAAACAGGCTGGGAAAGTTAAGATAGAAGGAAATGGATAAATTCACTGAGCATTAAAACGATAGATTCAGATGAACTTTTCACATATATGTAGCGGAGACACTGAGGAGAAGAGAGATTTCAAAATAAAAACTAGCTTTTGGGTCTCTAAGGTTAGTATGGCTTAGCTGAATTCCCTGATGACTTCAAGTCTTACTGGAGCTAGGGACCATGAAATACACCCTACAGGAAATTATTGAACTATTTGCTGGACTTCAGAGTAGTAGTGGTTATTGTGAGCACTGTCAGCGAACTCAGGATTTAAGTTGACCTACTATATCCCTCTCTATTCCAAGGTCCAGTTTGTGCTCCTCCTTATTCAATAAATCCCCACTGCTCTAACAATTGACTTTTCTCTTATCCTTCTCAGAAATTACAGCTAAGGTGACTGACATTTTGGCCCTTATTTATATATAGTTTTCAAAGTTACATGCCTCAGTTTTATGCTTACAATTTAGGTATCTGGAAATCAGAAGGTATTTTTCAAGATATTTTCTACTTTTTATTCAATTTTTACAAAAATTCTTTGCTAGATTATAACCAATTCCCAGTTGATGAAACTGAGGTTTAGTCTATACTGTATGAAGGTAAGAATTTACTTGTAGATTTATCAGACACCAAAATTATGTTTTCACCATATATAAAATCTTTAAGTAAAATAAATTTAATTAAATTCCCATGAATGAATGTATTATTTATAAGTGCCCAATAAATATTCTGAATATATGTCACACACCTGCCATACCCTGGAATATAAGGAAATGAAAACAAAAAGTTATTTTTACTCTGCTATTTCTTATTTAGATAACTTGGAGAGAACATCTGCATATAAGAAAATAATGCTTCCACAAATTAATCAATGCATATTCTTTCTTAAAATTATCTATAAAATGATAATCCTTAAAGAGCAAGTCAAGATCAAGAACATGTGAAGAAATGAAGAGCAGATTGCTAATTATCATTTTTATTATCTTCTAGGAATGAAAGGAAGGTTTGTCTGTAATTGCTTTGGTAGGCAGTCAGAGCAAATGAACCTGAAAAAAGCAATATTCCTTCTCCAAAATTGTTCATTGTCTCAATTTTCCCTTTGAAAATATCAGCCAATCCTCTTTTTAACTCTTTGCAAAAACAAAAACAAAATCAAACTGAGTTATGCTTAGAATTTTAGGCTGCCTATAATATTATCTTTTTTTTTTCTTTTTTTAGCCACTTTAAGCTTAAAGTGATAGGGGATCTGTCAAAAAAAAAAGGAACTGTTTTTCTTATTGAATTTAGCATCTTGTTATATGACTGCAGTATAACGTATATATGCACAAGTTGTTTCATTTAATCATGAATAGGCCAGGACTATGAGAGAAAATTCCCCTAGTAATCACTACTATCTATAGGCATTGCCATTTCAAGTTGTGTTTTTCTTTCACCTAGCCACGGTTCTTCCATCTCTGCTAGGCAATAGGTTACTTTCATCATGCTTTCTTGTTCCTGATCTTTAGCTTCATCTTAGAGCCCTGAATTGTCCAAACTGGTTGGTGATCCATGGAATGGACTATATTCTCCTTAAGGCATACTCTTTTGTAAGTCCCTTGCATTTACTAGACTTACTAAAGGGCTTTACTTAAAGATGCTTTTTAAGCTGTTAGTCACATCTTTCTCTCAGAAACTCACATACTGTCTTATGGGTACCTGGACTGAGATAATTTTGAGTGACAAGAACCAAGCAATTATCTAAACCATTACCCTTCATTGAGTACAAAAGCTTCATCTTAGACCAAAACTAAGTGAGTCACTCTTCTCTCTTAGGAACTCCCATGCTGTTTTGCTTCTGCATTCTTTTAATCCAGGGATGTGTATTTCTGAGCTATGAAAGTTTCTCTAAGTTTCAAAGGTAAAGAATACTTTAATATCATAAAATCTGTTCATGCACCAATGTTAAATCCCATTGCAATGCTCCTCCCAATGGTCATGTTGTTTGGGATAAAGACATGCAATAATGGTTATAAGAAATATGGTCTTTCTTTTGAGTGAAAACACACTTCCTATAACATCTACATACAGCTCCTGAACATGAATTTATAGCCAGTGTGTAAAGAATGATATTTTGTCTTTTTATCTCACTTATCCATAGTACTGCACAATAAGGATTTTGTAACTGAAAAGGAAAATCAATGCAAAGTGAGAAAAAAAATCACTGTTGATTTCACCTTAATATTAATAGTTTTTTTTTAACCTAATCCTATTCAAGTACATGAACCACTCACAATGGCAATCATAGTGAAATACTTTGCTATTATAAAATATTTTGATATTTTTATTTATTTGTATGGTTATTTTGTCTTTTAAAGATTAAAACGTGTTAAATAACAAAACTACAACTAAGTTAATTTTAAAAAGTAAATTAGTATTATTAAGCAAATGATTCACTTACTGGTCAGCAATCAACCTAAGAAGTTGAAAGCACCATCAAATTTTACCCAAATTGAAGTTTTTATAGTCAAAGGAGGTTGACAAGGTCATTAGCAAAAGAAAGAAGGACTAATTCAGGCAAAATCACCTGAGAGAAGAGGGTTTATAATGCAGATTACATTACCAGAGCTACTAAAGCAGACCAGAGAGTCTGATTTCAATTTACACTTTCAGGAAAACTGTAATTAGTTAAGGAGTTAAGTGTGCACCAGGCAGGACAAATTCATTTTGGGTCTATTTTGTTTTTATTTTTATATATAGGAAGAATTCAATCCTGTCCAAACCATATACAAGATTTGACAGATGTATAAGGATAGTCATTTTGCATTTAATGTAAATTATTTGCCCCACAGAGCAACAATCAGTATTGTTGCTGATTGGATGTGATATTCATTCAACAGAATTTGGAAAAATCTCTTGACTTTATTAAAAAGCTTATTTAGCAGAATCATTCATAAATTCAGATTTTATATATAAAAAAATCAATGCACCTTTTTCGTATACTATCTGGCACTGTGATTAAAAAATATCTTTAAAAACAAAAGATAACAACAAAATAAGTCACTGGAGTGTCTAGTATTGCTTTTTAGTAATTTACCCTAAGTAAATTACTCTAAGTAATTTACCCTGTAATAGGGAAATAACTTAAGTACAATATATGTATTATAGTGCATGTTTAATGGGTAAAATTTGTAATTAACTTAAATATTAAATAATTTTTTAAAAGTTCAGGAAACAGTTATTTGATGTTAGAAAATTGATATAAATCTCTACACGCAAAAAATGATTATTTTCAATGAAGTTATGGTAATGGGATATATGTAGAGAAATCAAGGCAAAGGAATATATAAACACCATGCTCTCAAATGTGTTAAATAAATAACAATAAGGATAACAAACAATGAAAAAACAATCACTCTAAAAGAGTGCTGGAGATGAAGGTGATAACTTCCTAATTTTTTTTTCAGAATAAAGTTACTTTTTTAATGGTAAGTGAAGGATACCTTACATAAAGAAACACTAACTCCTTAAGAAATAGAATATCATCCTATATCCAACTGTTCAGATTACAGTGATGTTACTAACAGGTTTATGAAATATGAATGCTGACCTTATCTCCTTGCTATGTAGTGACATTGAGTGGTATTTACTGTAGTCAACTACATTTTTCTATTACATTTAACTCTCCAAATTTTATCACTAACTAGAATTCTTTAAGCTTAAAATCATTTTGGTAAATCAGTCTCTTTTTTTGAAGTAACATTTTCTCCTTTTGTTTTACATAATTTTGAATTTATGTAATTTATGCATAATGCTGATGCCAACATTTTGTCCACCAAGACATCTTGTCAGGAAGACCAAATCTGAATGTGTATTCAAAGCAGCTCTTAACTCCCTCAGAAATTCAATAAATGTAAATTTTAATGAAAAAGGGAAACAAAATCTTATCAATTATTCTTTGTTATTTAGGCAAGAACTTACTGAGAATGTTTTCATTCCTACATTTTTAGGGAAGAAAGTGACTGGACCTTTATCTTCCTGTTACAGAATGCACTTCTGCATTCTGTAGAACATAAAGGAGGAGACAAAACAAGAGAGGGGCACAGTGAACAGGTGATGCTTTTCCACCCCACTAACATGCATCCTCCTTGAATAACAAGTCCAGATATGCTATGAACTGGAGTTCCTAAGAGGCACTGGCAAACAGAAGTGGGATTAAGCTTCCAGGCTTGTATTATAAGTGAACACATATCCTTTCTCTTGCTTCTGCAGCTCAAATTGCCCCCTGGTACTGCTGGAAAGGAACCTTGGATAAGATGTGTGGAAGAGAGAGATGTAGAGATACTTGGGAGAGATACTAAGAAAAGTGAAATAGGTGAGAGAAACATGGGAAGTTTACTTTGTCAGCTATTATTTTGCTTTGTATTTCTATATCTTTTCTCCTGTCCCAGACCTGCCTAACCACTGTATTATTTACTGGTTTCCCACCAGAAGGTATCATTTGTAGCAAGCTTTCAGGACTCAGTAGGTCCCATGTGGACCAACCCTGTTTAACTAGGCATTTGCCCACAAAAGGATAGATAATTTCCAGATTTTTTTTAAACTGGGAAACTTTTGTTAAGATTATCAATTCTTTTCTATCTCTCTATGCACACTAATTCTATTAAAGACATTTTATATTGAATCTGCTTCTTTGCCTTTATATCCATGAATAACCAAATTCTTTTCTGAGAAAACACCCTTAATAGTTTGGAGTCTCTGGGTACCCCTTAGTCACATGGCAACATTCCCTTGTGGGGTGGAAATACTGCAACATATAAGTGCAGGCACAGTTGTCCAGAGATGATGAGAGATTTCTCAGGAAGCGGGAGATGCTTAAATTTTGAACTTGGAGCTTGTTCAAAGAATGTTTAGATGTGACTTTTTAATTTTGTGAAGACCCCTCAGCTTATGTAGCACAAATATGGCCCACAAAATTTTGAACAAGAGGGCATGGCCACCTTTCTCATAATACTCTCAATAGCACTTGGAAGGGAAAGCAAGTTTCTTCTTCCTCTGACAATGACTTTTACACATGAAACCTCATTGGAGAAAATTTCAGCAAAATAGAAAAGGAAAAGGAAATGGTGTAAGATAGAAAAGGATGAAGTTTGACAAAATGCTCATTGTTGATTCGTATGAACTGAGGTTAAATTAAATTTTGGTATTTCAACAGAAAAAAAAAATTAGGCCTTCTGATATTATAGCCCAACAGAGTCAACTCATGGACCATGAGGGAAATGACATTACCTTTGTAATATTCCAAAACTCATGTTAAAAATGAACAGAGGTTAGTTCATTTCTGTGTCTGATATGCTTATAATAATCACTTTAGTAGTTGCCAAATTTTCTGATAATTGTACGTTTTTGGGTCATCAAAAACAATTCATAAAGTTTCCCTTTCAGAAATGATGGAGTTTGAAGTTTGATATTGATCACAGAGATAATGACAAAGCAGAAACCAAGAAGATTTACAATTTATTCATTTACATATAGAAAATGGAGATTACAAAGAAGTAGCATGCCTTGGTGATGGATTTAGAAGCAAAATGGATATTGCTACTTTTTTCTATATAACATATCCCTGCATATGAGAGATTTATCTTCAGAAAAGATCATATCCTTTACCATGTAAAGGAAAAAATAAAAATTCCTCAATATTTGTATCAGATTTTCTCGTATACAAGTATACACACATTCAACCACAGTGGAAGAAAATTGTTAAGCATAAATCATAAGCCCTTTTATTTCACATTTCATAATGAAGGCTTTGGAGATACCAAATTTGGATTTTCTAACTTAAATATGCTTCTGCTCTAATTTCATTACTTGCAAATTATGCAGAGGTGAGGAAGAAGTTAGCAGATGGAAAACTAATTCTCTATTTAGCAATACAAACTTCAGATGCCTTCTCATATCCCAGTTTCCATTTCTCCGATCCCATAGCCACATGTAGTATTTTATTTCAATCACTGGAGTTGAACTCCAAGAATGCTGAATAATCCATTGTCATGGGGTGACACCTAACTAAGACAGAAATGCATTTTAGTGGGGAAAAAGTTACTGTTGACCGAAACTGAAAACAAGGTTCAACTTAGCTTTATATGGAATCTGGGATTAAGTTCACAAAAGGGATGAATCATTCCGTGAAATAACAAGTTCAAACTTGGTGTTTAACTTTTGGGAGATCACCAACCTTTTTGTAAATTGCAATAGATACTATACTCAAATCTCTTTCTGCAAAAGCTCAGTAAGGTTTACATAATAGTGTCAGACCTTTGTGAGACTAAAAACACTATTTGTTTCAAGGTTCATCTGACCAGTTTGACAGAAAGTGAACTTATAGGTTCATTTTCCCTTTCTGATCCTCAATTTCTCTGTCTGCAAACTCTACCAAATTTGGCTTAATAATATCTAATATTATTTCTAGCCCCAAGATATTTTCAGTCTCTATTCAGTTTCTATCCAAGCTATCCTGAAATTAAAATTATATAACCATGTAAGCCTAGTGGGGAATCTAAGCCTAAAGTTTCTTAGAGATTCACAATGACATTAGTAATTATGTTGATGATTTAAAAAAAAAAATCACCACTGAGTGTTACTTAACTCTTATTTAAATGAAAAAAAATTGTCCTGACAAGATGGGGAATATTTCTGAGATCATTACTTAGTTCATTTTGGTTCTGCATGAGATTGAAACCATTTAGCAGAAAATCAAATTAACGTTAGCCAAGAAATTAAGATAAAATGTGAAGATCACCCTATAAAGCTATTTGTCATTCTGGAAAGAATGGATGATACATGCCAACCTTCAAAGTCAGCTCCATGAGCAATTGGGAATTATCAAGAAATGTAGAGATGTTGGACAAATGGAGTTTGATATGGGTGTATGCCAGCAAATTCAAAGAATGAAAGGACAACTCACTGTAACAGATATATTCATTGTCCATAAAGATCAAATTATTGAAATATAGTGTTCAAACAATCCTAGAAGGGGTAGATTTTGCTGTTATAACAGTAAGCTTGAAGAAAATTCTTAAGAGTAATTCTGATTCTTTTTGTTATCTCATTGATTAAACTCCCTTTATTTTCTTAACCAAAGCAGAGCATAGACAGCATCTGATGACATTAAAGGGAAAGATGAAGGGTCCTGAGTTAGCTATAGTAAAGCCAAACAACACTAATTTACAATTCAGAGGACACTCAAATAAAGCTGATTCAGAGCCTTCCCTGATGTTGATAACTATCCAGTCCCATTAAGTGACAACAAAGATCAATGCTATCGAATTAGTTCATGATTTATGAACAATCTGAAATAAATTTGCATATACTTATGATTTATAGGTAGGAAATGAGACTCTAGTTAGAGAGCTGAGATGATATCTGCAAAGAGGGAAAATATTATACCTTTAGGTATTTCAAAGAGCAACCCCCAATTTCTGAAAAGTTAAAACAGTTTTGTTTTCTTTTTTTTTAATCTGTTACAAACCTACATTCAACAAGTATTCAGGGCATTTATGTCTTAGGCATTTTTCTGTGTGCTTAGAATGCACCAGTAATGGGGGTGGGGGAGAGAAGGGTGGGAGGAGAAACATCCAAAAATAGACAGACAGACAGACAGACAGACTGGTAGATAGATAGATAGATAGATGATAGATAGATAGATAGATAGATAGATAGATAGATAGATAGATAGATAGATAGATAGATAGATAGATAGATAGATAGATAGATAGATAGATAGATAGATATTAGATAGATAGATAGAGAGAGATACAGAGAGAGATACATAGATAGATAGATAGATAGATAGATAGATAGATAGATAGATAGATAGATAGATAGATAGATAGATAGATAGATAGATAGATAGATAGATAGATAGATAGATAGATAGATAGATAGATAGATATTAGATAGATAGAGATAGATAGAGAGAGAGAAAGAGAGAGAGATAGAGATAGATAGATAGATAGATAGATAGATAGATAGATAGATAGATAGATAGATAGATAGATAGATAGATAGATAGATAAGAAAGATAGATAAGAATATACCAGTGGCACGAGCACATCTCAGTTCTTGGGAAGCTTACCTTCTAGAGGGAAAGTTAGACTATAATAATTACCTAAATAGGTAAATCATCTAGTGTGCTAGAAGGTAACATATCCTATGACATTTTTTTATGGATTAGGAATAAGAGTAAAATCAGGAGCAATGAGTGACAATGTTTGCAATATTAAATATACTTCTCAATAGGGATCAATGAGAGTGTAAAATAAGAGGAAAGATTTCAGAGGGGTGAGGTAGTTAGAAAAGCTGATATTAAGAACAGAGAAACCGACCAGCAACAGGCATGCCTAAAACTGAATTGTGAGGGTGTGACTAGAGAGAAAGCAAGGAAAGTAAAGAAAGAAGATCAGAGGCAGACCATTATAAATGCTTCATTTTTTTTATTTGAATGAAATAGTGAGAAGGATTTTATATTATAGATAGAGGTGACATGATCTGACTTATGTCACTGTGATGGCCATATTGAAAACAAACTATATATAAACAAAGATTAAAGTAGAGAAATTACCTTTATTATATTATTTATTATAAATAGTTCAGGTGAAAAATATGAAGTGCTGAAGTCAATAAAATAGCTATAGCTCTAAGGAGAAATGGGAAGATTCTCAGGTGGAAAAAGTTACTGATGATTTGAGTTTTGGGGAGGAAAGGAATTAAATATTGGCAAAGTTGAATTTGAAATATATATTAGACATCTACATGGAAAAATAAAGTAGACATTTAGAATACAATTCTTGAGTTGGAAAATAGGATGGAGATCAATATGCAAAATTGGAAGTCATCAAAATTTCAGTGGCACTAAAATTATCAACCTGGAAGAGATTCATCAAGTCAACCAAATACTGAGGTGTTCCCATGTTAAGAATGGAGAGAAATAAGAGTGAATAAACAACAAGATAGAAGAATTAAGAGTGCATTTGATTCAGTCAAGTGAAGAAAATTTACTCAATATGAGGACATGACAGTCTTGTGGATATATCATCCATGAGCTGGGAAATAAGCAAATGGGGTCAGCGTTATCTCTGGATAAGTATAAGGGTAAAGGCCAAATTGAAAGTTATAAGAACAGAAAGAGGAAGTCCAAGTATAGACACCTTTTGAACATTTTTGCAACAAATGGAAGTAGAACTACACTGGTAGTTTGTGGGGAAGTTAAAGTGTCATCATTAATCACATTAATATAGAGGTAATAATGATTCAATAGAAAGAGTTGTTAAATCAGATAGAGTGTAAAATGTCATTTTGTCAGTCAATGATTTTATTATCTGAGAGTTGCTCAAATTATTTTATCACAGATTCTCTATTTTACCAGGTATTAGGTTGTACTTTGCTTTAGACAAAAATTGCTGTCCTTCTGAATAGATTGCAGAAAGATTCAGAGACATACATAAAGACTTAATATCTAGGTTTCTCACAAAGAAGTTATGTATAACCATAAGCAAGACATTTCTTTTAATACCCTTGTCATCTGCATCTTTTAATGGGATATCAATGCTTGTTCTACTGGGATTTGGAAAGAACGGAATAAAACTGTGCAAGTAATCCACTCAAAATAGTTGGCATATATCAGGTATATAATAAATGCAACCTCTTTCATTGTTTGTTCTATCATATCTCAGATAAAGATAAAAATTTCATGAATAGTCATTTTCAACACAATTAACTTCAACCTCACTTGTTGATTGATGAATCTGGCCTCCAGTTTATTTGTAACATTACCTTAAGTTGAGGCTCTCTTGTAACTACTTACTTGTCACTGATTATGGCTTCACTCTTAAAAATGACTGTGATAATCTCAAAATCTGACCACTCACAATCCCAGCTCTGATTCTCATGATCTCTAGTCATACATACTGTGGCACTGTTGAATTCACTACCAAAGTAGCAGAGCATATGGAAGGTTACTAGAGAGAACTACCAACAGAAACATCAAGTGGACCCACATCTGATAGACACAGAATGTTCCCTAGTATAGATTTTAGACCATTTGTTTTAGATTTTCATGTTGCTAGTAACATGCAACATATAACAAAGTAATAAATACATAAATAAGCATGGTGACTGAATAGAGTTATAAAGCAACCATCTCTGTGTCATCTACATCTGAATTCAAATCCATTTTGAATAATAACAGCTGAGTCAAAATAGGAAAGCAAATGAGATCTCTAAATCTCAGTTATCTGCAAATGGGGACTAGATCAACAGGTCTTGGTTTCCACATTGGTTTCCACATTTGGAAATATTACCATTTTTGTTGGAGGATGGTTGTAACAAGTAAATATTATATGCCTAAAACATCAGGCATACCTCAGATTAGAAATTCTTCATCTCTGATATGTTTTGTCACTATACAATTGGATAACTTTTAAATAATCCTATCTAACATGAGCTTGAAATTATCAAGTGGTTGGTATCATTCTACAGAAAAAAAAAAACAAGAATACTAATAATTATACCCTTTATTCTCTTCACATAAATGCCAATGTGTTTCCAACATTTTAATTAAATTTTATTATTTTCACTAAATTTGAAACAGATTTGGTGCATATACAATAACAATAGGACTTTTTCTTTTTTATCAAACCTAAAAGTCTTTTTACTGTGCCCATATGATAGTTCTTAATTATTTTGAGTCCGAGAAGCTTGAAATCAATATATTGACCACAATGTACAGTATAGTAAAATATTATACTGGCACCCACAAATTGGACTTTGAAATTCAGTATGTAAGATCTTCATGAGACACCCAGAGGAGTCTAAAAGAAAATAACATTTCTTAAACCTCCACATTTTTCTTGACTTATAAATAACTTAAATAGCTAAACTGCATAAGATAAAGTTTTTCTATTTGTAATAATGTGTAATTACTGTAGAATTGATCATTTTCAAGCAGTCATATCTGGATCTGAAAAATAACTAAGAATTTATATGAACAAACTAGCAATGGTCTCTTGATGTGTTTAGCCTGACATCTAGGGTTTATTAAACTTACTATTTTTCTATGTGCATAAATCTAGCTGAAAATGAATAAAAATTGGCTGATGGAAAGAGGTCTGCCTTTACATGTCAGTTCCACACATGAGAAACTGCATAACTTTGGGCAAGTTATTTATTGTCTTCAACCCTCCATATACTTATTCATGTGAAACAAACAATGGCAATATTATCTTTTGTTAATTCTAAAATCAAACGAGCAAACAAATGATGCAAAGTATGTATTAGACCTATACACTCCTCCTATGTGGTGTCACATTTATCATTGAAAACTTTTAATCCACAAATCCACTGTCTATGGAACATGTTTAAGGAAGAAAAACTTCTTGACTTGCACTGGATTTACAAAATTATAAGAAAAAAATGCTAAAATAACAGAAATAGAATATAAAAAAAAACTAATGAAGACTGGTACTGATTCTTTCTGGAATTATTCCCAGTAATTTACTTATGCCCATTTATTTACATTTTACTTGAGGAGTCTTGCTATTTGTCAGATATGAAATATTCCGTATGAAACCTGATGCTGTTACATTTTAAAGAATCCTGGATGTCCCTCCCTAATTAGATTATCCTTCAAGACTCCTACTACTTTAATGTATGTGCTTCCCATACTAAAAGGCCTAATATCCTAAATTAGTCAAATTAATATTCAAAAGCACAGGATCTCTTGGTACTTGATGCTAAAAGCTATTGACATCTTGTTTCTTAAATTATTCAAACATACATCATTATCAATTTGTATAAGGGTGTCTTATAAATTAAAAAAGGCAATTCATTAAAAAAATAATATTTTCAAGTTTGTCTAAAAATTAGCCCATTTTTACATTCAGTTAAAATATCAGATTTTGATGGGCATCTGCTATACAGACTGAGGCATGGACTGAGTTTTACTGGCCCATGGAAATACAACTTGGTGGTGAAGGGCCCACACCCTAGCAGGTTGGTGGGACTCAAGTGAGGGCTCCTTCCAGTACTGGACTACTTACAGTTGCCAAGGTAATGTACCTGGGAGATAGGGTGGGGTCGTGAGTTTTGCAACTGAATGGACCTCTGCTAAATAACTGAGGCATGGACTGAGTTTTACTGGCCCATGGAAATACAACTTGGCAGTGAAGAGCCCTTACCACAGCAGACTAGAGAACCAAGGACAGTCACTACCCAAGAGCATCAAGACATCCCAGTCAAAAAGATTTATACAACAAGCCCTAGATGCTCAGAGGCACTAAAAAAATATTTAAGACCCATCAATCTAAAAGAGGAGAAACAATGAAAAATCAAGAGAGAAAATACAATAGAAACCACATTTACTCACCACATCTACTCTCTGAAAAGGAACTTGTCACCCAAAATAGCCAACGGAAACAAGATATAATCACAGCAGCAAAATAACAAAGGCAGAATTAACTACAACTAGATAGGTTTCAACATGCCATCTCAATACATAGAGCAAGTCCAAAAGGAAAACACAGGAAGGAAGAAGAATACAAATACTCAAGCAAGCCCTAAGAAAATTAACCTACCACCAAAGGATAAACAATCTGCAGAAACCAACATGAATGACATGGAAAAAAGACTTCATATGTCAGACAAAGAATTCAGAATCACGTGATAAAAGCACTCAAAGAAGCTTTTTGGAAGCTTTTTGGAAGAGGGGGAAAAAGGGAAAGCAAGAGGTTGAAGCTTTCAATGATGAGAAAAAGTAGCAGAAAAATATTAAAAAGAATGCAGCAAAATGAGTAATATCATTGGTGAACAGAAAAATGAAATTGAAACCCTGAATTGAAACCCGGAATAAGCTGCAGGAGACACCGTCTATAATAGAAGCAATAGAAGAGCTCAAAAATGCAGGAAAAAGCCAGGAAAACCTATTAGAAAAATGAACCAGCATACTAGAGGATACAGAAGTAGAGAGGGTGAAGAAAGAGAAAGAGAGGAAAACAAAGAAGACAGAAAAAAAAAAAAAAACAGAGATTTTCAGATATCCTAAAGAAAACAAATATAAGAGTAATTGGAATCTCAGAAGGAGAAGAGAAAGACACAAAATCTGAAAGATGTTTCAATGAAATAATGGAGGAGAATTTCCCAAATCTGAAGAAAGAAATGAAAATAGACATACAGGAAGCAAAAAGGACACCAAACTACTATAATGAAGCAAGACACATCATAGTAAAGCTTTCAAGAACCAAAGATAAAGAAAAAATTATGAGAATAACGAGAGAGGAAACAGATAACCAAAGGAAAACCCATTAGACTGACCTCAGATTTCTCAGAAGAGACACGTCAAGCAAGAAGAGAAAGGGGCCACATCTTCAAAAACACTCCAAGTCAAAAAGTGCCAACCAAGAATACTCTAGCCAGAAAAACTGTCCTTCCTTTATGAAGGAAAAATTAGAACCATCTCAGACAAACAAAGGCTCCAGACATTTGCTATCACCAAACCCCCACTCCAAGAACTCCTGCAAGAAGCCCTAAGACCAAAAATCCGCAGAAGAATAAAAAGAAAGAATAATAAAAAGAAAAGAAGAAACTAAAACAGGACCCCAAATGACCACCAGGAACCTAAAGTTAGAACCTCAAACATCAATAATTACTCTAAATGTCAAAGGGCTAAACTCATCAATCAAAAGACAGAGTTGCATACTGGATTAAAAGACAGAACCCAACATTCTGCTGCCTCCAAGAAACACTACTGATCACAAAAGAAAAGCATAGATTGAAGGTAAAATGATGAAACAATTGAAAGTAAAATGATGAAACAATTCTACAAGGAAATGCCCCCCCCCCCAAAAAAAAAAAAGGCAGGGATAACCATTCTTATAGCAGACAAAGCATATGTCAAAATAAAAAAGTGACAAAGGATAAAGAAGGTCACAACCTAATGGTTCAAAGGTCAACAAGTCAAAAAGACATAACAATTATCAACATATATTCACCAAATGATGGTGCACCAAGATTCATAAGACAGCTACTAAGAGAACTGAAAACAAATATTGATGAAAACACATAATTGGTAGGAGACGTCAACACCCCACTCTCAAAAAAGGACAGATCAAAAAACAAAAGCTACACAAGGACACAAAAGCCTTAAAAGAAGACTTAGACAAAATGGCTCTAATAGTTATCTACAGGACACTACACCCGCAAGGAAAATAATACATCTTCTTCTCAAATGCACATGGATCATTCTCTAAAATTGACCACACACTAGGCCACAAGCATGAATAAATGCACAAAGATTAAAATAATACCAACTTTTTTCTCAGACCATAAAGGTTTCAAACTAGAAATCAACAACGAAAAGAAAGCAAGAAGAACATCAAACACTTGGAGACTGAACAACTTGCTACTAAATGAAGAATGGGTATTTGAAGAAATCAGAGAAGAAATTAAAATTTACTTCAAAACAAACGACAGATAATTTAGATAAGCAGAAAGTATTGAGGGAAAAATCTCACAGAGTTGCATAATCAGGACAATTGCTCCTCTGAGAATCACTTCACCTCTGGAATTATCTAGATAAATGCAATATGGCCAGCAATGGTTGGTTCTATTAGGATTGCAGGTCACACGACAAGTTCTTCTTACTAAACTCTGGCTTGGCATTAGGATTGTTTTCACCAGGAAACCACTGGCTAAAGAGGCCCTGGCTGTTCAAGAGCAGGGACTTAACTGACTGGAAGTATGTAAAGTGAGATCCTGTAGAAACTGGAGAAAAATTAAATTAAGGTACCAAGTATTATTTCTTTAAGCAATAAAAAGCAAGAATTTTAAAATAATGATAGTACCACTATTAATATTAAATAATTATAATTTAAAATAGAACACAGTGTCACAAAGACTTAGTTATTTAGTGTTGTTATGTTTCAAACACTATGCTATTTTTTCACATCAGCTCATTTCATATTTAAACCAACCCTGGGGCAGAATTATTATAGTTCTCATTACACTTTATATTTTGCATAACAAAACTACGGGCTCCATTTGCCCAGGGACACAAAGCCAAAGGGTGGTTAGACCCTTTCTGAAACATCTAAGACGACCAAGAAACTTAACTTCTTATCCATTTAGTTACTTGGTTTGCTCTTGAATGTGGTGTGGACTATGCACATTAGGAGATGTGAAGCTATATTCTTGGAACTTATAGTATTATAAACCAATAATATGTTAATAAAAATTTTACTTAAAAAATAAGTAACTCAGGAAGGAAAAACAAACCAGTGAACCTTTTACTAAATATTCAAACTGTGCTCAAATTACAAAGTGTGAAACTAGTGGGGAAAGGGCAAATATCTGACCCTGTTTCAAATCACTACATTGTTTTCCTCAGACCAAATAAACTAGTATAAATAACTAAAACGACTTCTCATATTTTCAAATACAATAAAAAGAAAATAAAACCACATGGACGCTAGATTGTGGAAATTAAAAGTTTAAAGTATAATTACATATCCAGATGGTCTTTCATATGAAAAACAAATTAAAATCTTTAAGTATATTCTTTATTTTTTAAAGTAATTATTGAAATTAAAAGGCACCATTTTCTCATTTTTTCTTGCCTCTGAAATCTTAAACACTCCTTATGCCTAAACGCTAACAGGCAAATCAAACTCTGCAAAGGATCTAATTCACCTTAGTTCAACGGCTGGGGCAGTTAAGCTCATTTGTGAAGAACTGATTTTGAAGACCTGGCACGGTGGCTCGTACCTGTAAGCTTCAGCCTATGAAGTGGCTGGCGCTAGGGATCACTGTTTGAGTGCCGCCTGGGGCCCGTAGCGAGAGCTAGTTCCCAAAAAATAGCTGGGCGTGGTGGCGCGTGCCTGTAATCCCAGCTACCTGGGAAGCTGAGGCTGGGGATTGCTTGAGTCTGTGGTACCCCGGGGCAACGAGAGCCTGCGGTTCCACGGGCAAAAACAGCGAGACCAAGTCTCAAAAAAAAAAAAAAAAAAAAAAAAAAAAAAAAAAAAAAGAAAAGGAAAAAGAAAAAGAAAAAAAAAAGAACTGATTTTGAGAAATTGGTGCTGTTCACACTTCCCAAGTCCAGAAACTATTCTAGGACGTCTCCTTTAATAACAGGGAGGGAAACTTCTCTAAAAAGGGAATGACATCTGACTTGTTTTGGTAAAAAGCTGCAACTGCATTGTAAATTTCAGGGGAGTCAACTATATTGAAGAGAGGAGAATCATGTTTTTCTAAGCAACTAGCTTTGCATCATCAGCATCATCCTGTTATCACTACCCAATATCTGAATATTTACAGAAGTTCTCATGTGAGGAATACAGAATATCCATTTTGTAAAGATCCATGGAGTTAAGATGAACCACCAGTTCTGTCCAAAACTTTAGAGACTGGAATCAGAAGTTACAGAATCTTTTACAGACTGAAGGCCTGCCCTGCAATCACTGCTGAACCATCTACTATGCCCAGACTTGTGAGCTAGGAAATGCATTTTCCTCTTAGCCTTTTTGATTTCTGGCTCTGAGGTCCAGTTTTATAGTAAAAACCATGGTAGCCTCTATCCAAGTTCTGCACACCAAAGTAAGCAGTGAATATATTCCTACGAACTGCCCACACCACTGCAACTTTCCTTTTACTTACTTTTTTTTTTTGGTTGCATATATTTTCATTTAAGTGAGCATGATAAGTACAGCTGTCTGCATCACCCCCAGAACCATCAGCCATTTATTATTTTAGTTTTTATTACTCTTTTTTTACATATTCATGTATATAAGTATACATATATATGTATATGTATGTGTATATATATATATAGTTACATCATTGCATTCTCTGGAGTTCCCCTTCCACCACATCACCTAAGAGCCCTCCCTTTGATCTTCCTGAACTCCTCCCTTCCCCAGTTTTGTAACTTTCTTTTTATGTGTCAAGACTCTTCTGCTCTGACCTTCATAGATATTTTCAATTTTGGAATCTGTCTGAATTGAAATTACTTATTAAACTTGTTAAAAAAACAACAACATAAAACAGCAACAAAAACACACCTGCAGCTGTTAGTGCATTGACTGGTGAAGCAGACACTTGTTTCTAGAAATGCTTACTCCCAGCCAGGGTTTATTTGGGGGTAATCCAAACTCTGTACTTATGGATCTTTCATACTTGTCCCCACCTCTAATAGTCCTCGCCATTTGCTATGTACTCCCTATTCATGCTTCACATTGTCATTGTGATTGTGTCCCTAGGAAGAGAGACAAAAACCTCATGGGCTGAGCTGAGGTCACTGGCTCTCTACTTGCTAACTTTCAGAGAATATAGGACTCATACAAAGGGTTGTTTAAAGTCTGAGTGGCTCGATCCCATTCCCAGAGACTGATTCTGCAGGTCTGAATGAGGCAGGAATGTGCAACTCTATAAAGCTCCCCATGGTAACTACTAAGAACCACATTTTCTATAACTCTGACCAAGTCCACCCATCTGCACCTCATTTCTCCAAAGTTCCACTGATTAAAAAAAGTAAGTCTGGGTCACAAGCTCTTGCCATTATATTAGCAAATTCTCATGATCTCAGTTAAACATTAACAGATGAGAAAAGAGGGGTGACATCTTCTTTCCATACTAGAACATGGTTAAACCTACAACCATGAACAGGATATTCAGAGCTGCTATGGGATTGTTCCTGGCATCACACTATTCTGGAGTAAGAAATGCTGGGCACAGTGTGATTGCCTTCCTACTGAGCCCAATTATGCTCATAAAAGCTCAATGCAATTAAAAACTGTGGTTGAAGAAAAACAGGTGTTATATATTTATACTCGGATTTGCCCAAACATTTTGCAGAGCATTTCAAATGCATCCATTGTCAACAGGATATTTCCAATTTTTAGTATACATTCTGTATATACTTTCTATTTTGTTTCTTCTTTTAAAAATGGAGAAGGAAGCCATTGCATTAAACAGATGCTCAAATTTTATTTCTTCATCTTTTCTTGTATTTTTTTTTTAACTCTTCTCCTGGAGTCATCATGTCAACACCTTTAGGGATAAGTGGGTAGAAGCACAAGAGCAAACATACTGCCAAGAATGGAAATGGTGATGATCATTACAGCAAAAAACAGAATACAGCAGCTGATGTTAACTAACTATTGGTACAGGAATAACTAATATTGAACAATTTCTTTAAGGTGTTTGAATTCATCTACAATATTTATTATTTTCATTTCTAAAGGGAAAATTAGCTTTGGTCCTTAGTTCAAAAGGTAAACAGAGATTAATTAATTATATTACTTGAATTAAAAGCTTTCAATTATTTAAGTGGATATTATCTCATAAAAGAAGGTTGCTATTCATCCCACTGGATAACACTTGGTATTTCACAGAGAATGTTTTAAATCTGTGATGTATCTTGTTTTTCACAGTCTCTCATGGAAACTGCATTATGTACTAATTAAAAGCACACTTAAATTATTCCCCACAAGCACAAAGCACAGTGACAGCACAAAGGAGAAATATTTAAGAATAAAATATGTACAAGTAAAATTGATAGAATTGAATGTGAGAGGGGAAAATCTATTTTAAAGCCAAGTCAGGAGATATCTTGGTGCAAATAGAATTGATCTTCTGAGAACAAATATGAATAGCTTTTCTTTAGGGTTGGGGAGGAAATACACAGAATTTCATGGGATCTTAATATTAGAAATATAATAATAGCAAACATTTATTGATAAATTTGTGTTAAACACTGGTAATGTTTTGTACCTATATTTGCAGCAAGAAATGAATCTACACAACAACCTGATGAGTAATGACTATCGATAATCAGAAAGAGAACTGAGTTAATGAAATTAAGAATCAACACCAGTCTGACAAAAGTCCCCAAAACCAAAGTCCCTCATTGCCAATATAAGAAATGCTGTAAGTATGGGAATGCATTTCACTGACTTAAAAGATGTACAAGGGCAAGGAAGCTTGATACGGGTTCAAGGAAGTGATGGGATATTAAAGAAAGAACATTATTGCTCACACATATCTATAATCAGTTTAATGAGAGGAGTATATATTCACTTCTGCTGGCATTCACCTTGGTCCTGGGAATAGCTTTGGCCAACGATACATGAACAGTTCTGAAATATACTATGTATGAGCAGAAAGTTTAAGAATTAATAGGTCTGACTCATTCTCTTTTCCCATGCCATGAGGACCAGCATGCCCCATTATAGCACCTGCCTCATGAATTATAAGACATATGGATCAGGCTAAGCAAAACGTAGTAGAGCAGACAAGAAACAAACAAAGATCCCCTTAGGTGTCAATATACCCTATATATATTCCCTTAGGTGTAAATTAGAAAAATATATGCTACAATCCACTGTGATTTAGGAATTTATTACCAAACAAAACTGATCAATAATATAAATATAAAGACAGACATTTAGAGAAAAACAAGTTAAAGACTGCCATCCCTTTCCCCATCCTCCTCACTGGCATAAATGTTATTCCCTCTTTCCCATAGTCACAGGTGAAAATTATTTTACTAAGGTTATTCAGGCTAGCATATAAAAATGCCTTCTATTTTTTAAATGGTTTTATTGTAATAGAATTATATATAAAGTTCACCTGTTGAAAATGTACAGTTCAATGATTTTTAGTATATTTAAAAAGTAGTGCAACAATCACTATTATCTAATTATCATTTCCAAAAGAAACCTTGTATCACAGTCACTTAGCATATTGCCTCCCTTTCTCTGACAGCCTCTAGTCACCTTTTAAGTCTTTCTAGATGCATTCTTGAGCTTTTATAAGAATGGGATCATACAGCATGTGGTCTTTTGTGTGTGGCTTCTTTTATTTCTCATAATAAATGAACCTCAAAAACATTAAGCAATTCTCTTTAGGTCAGGACCAAAATACCTCTTTTTGAATCACACTCTATCAGGCAAATCTATGTGCACATACATAATTTAACCCTCATAATAACATTGAGTCAGAGGTATTATTATTTGTATATTTCACACAAAGAAACTAAGCCTCAGTGAGTAAATTCAATTCCCAAAGTTGCTTAGCTCTTAAATGACACCAATATTGAGAACCAAGTGAGTTTAATTCCAACCGCCATGCTTTCTTATACTCTATTCCATTAACCTATACTAATTTCAAAGGACCATTTCTTTAAAACTGTCAGTTATCTAGGATATTGAAATGGATAGTGGGTATCCTTCAACTTTATATGATGAGCCTTTCTACACTGTGTTGCATCAAAAAAAAAAAAAGAGAGAGAAAGAAAGAAATACAAGAAAACTGCATTATACTTTTGTAATAGGCAAGGTAATTTAAAAAGCAGATAAAAAGTCAAAAGTAATAACAAAAGAAGCCTGTTGAAATGTAACCCACTTTACTATAATCACTTAATACAATTATTCTCTACATAAAAGCATACTAAAAAAGATTAGAAGGATCTTGTCTATTGTTTTAAATTATTTCCAGGTTTACACCATTATGACATATCAAAGTACATAATAGGATAAGTCCAAAGGACCTCAGACTAATTTCCAAGAGTGACATATGTCAGCACTTCCTCTAATCTCAAATTACTATAGTAGCCCTGTGATTGCTAAATATTCAAAATTATCCCTTGTTCACAGAAGCTATTGTCCCTAGTAGAAAGTTAGGTTCACACAACTACCTAGGATTCAGGTAATTACTTTCAGATTAATTATGCATCTTAAAAATGTATTCTTCAACTCCTAAAAGAGATTTGATTGTGGATTTCTGCAATTAATTCTAACTGTTTGGGAGAGTTCATTTTCTTAACCCTCTTTACATCTCTGAGGTCTTAGCCTCAACACAGTTTCAGATGTCCCATAATCACTGCAAACCCTATCAGTCTGTGGTCCCCACTTCAGTGAATAACGAACAACTAAATTCATTTGATTCAACTTTCTCAAAGCTTTCCAAATCATTTCTCAGACACCTTTTGTGATCCCTCATCTTACTTTTGGTTTTATTCTTGCCCATTCTCAACCCATCTCCCTCTTCAAACTTGCCTTTCACATTTTATTTCATATCTATGTTAACAAACACTGTTCCCACAGTGGTTTCTATTCTCATCACTTGCCTGCTAAAAACATTAAGGTTGCATCATGTCCTATAAGCACCCCAGTCTGAATGTCAAGTCCATTAAACTGTGACTTAAATAACTCCATCCTCATAGTATAAGTGGATAACAGTATGAGCTTAAGTTTTTGGATTCAGTTACTTGTTCTGAATCATAGAAGGGAAGCTATACCTGCAAAAAGAGAAATATTATAATTCAGTTAATGAAGTTCTTTGGTCATATATATTAAACTCTTAATCATATGTTAAACCTTAATCATATATGTTGACATTGAACTGCTAGCAGTTCAAGAAAATTATTTATCTTAATGCCTGGATCACGTTTTTTTCTACAGAATACAGCTGTCCCATTTCTCTTTTTGTGACTGTATTTCCACTTTCAGTTATTAAATGGATGGGAAGGGTCCCCATCTCAGGCTACAAACATGACCCATGGCATCCTTCCTGCATTCCTTGTATACTCTGGGGAGCCTTGCCATCAGTGCTCATAGTTCTCCATATGAAAGCCACACATGGCCCGCTTGTTGCTGTGGACCTTTGTAAACATCGATTTCATGAGCTCTCTTATGTGATTTTATCATCAGGTTCAGCTGTCCCCTCTGGCCAAGGGGTACCTTCAGATTTGTCAAACCTCCTCTGCATCATGGGTAGAATGAATGAACTAACTTAACCATTTCTCAGGATTCATCTCAAATGACATTTCTTATATGTAGCTAATTTTACTTATTTTTATTTTAGTGTGTTTTTATTGTGGAAAATATGCATCACATAAAATTTAATATTTTACCCACATTTAAGTGTATACTTCTATCATCAATTTTCAGGTTTTGGCTTAATCTTATAAAACTGAATCCTTATGATCATTAAACAAAAACTCCTCTTTTCCTCTATACCAAGTTCCAGGCTGTCAACATTCTACTGTCTATCTCTACGAATACTTAAAGCTGCAGATATTTACATGTACCTTTTACATGTAAAATCATAGGGTATTTGTCCTTTTGTGACTTGCTTATTCCTATATGACTTGTTTAGTAAAATATCTTCAAGTTTCACCCATGCTGTAGTATGTGACAAATGTCCTTCCTGAACTAATTTTGCATGCAAATTTCAAATTTTGCCCACCATTCATTCATCTAAGTAGGATTGCTTCCCATCTTTTGCTACTGCAAATGATGCTCCTATGAAGCATCAAATATCTCTTGAAGTTCCAGCTTTCAATTCTTTTGGCTATAAACTCAAAAGTATAATTCTATTTGTAAAAATTTTAAGGAACTGCCACACTCTTTTCCATAGCAGCATTTTATAATTCCATTTTATATTCCATTTTATAATCCAGCAGTAGTACACAAGGGTTCCAATTTCTTTGCATCTTTGCCAACATTCATTGTTTGTCTTTGTTTTGTTCATAACAGTAGCCATACTGATGGTGTGCTTACTAGTTTTGATTTTCATTTCCTTAATTATTGCTAATTTTAGGAACCTCTCCTCCTGCTCATTCTCTTTTCTTGTAAGAAATGCTCAAATTTGTTACATATTCTAGTATTATCTTCATAGAATATATGATTTGCAAATGTTCTCTAAAATTTTATCAGTTGCATTTTTACTCTGTTGTTATTATCCTTTGATTCACAAAGGTTTCTCACTTTTGTGTTCTTCAAATTATCTATTTTTTTTCTTTTGTTGCATGTGCTTCTGACATTATATACAACAAAAACAAAAAATTACCAAGTATCATGATTTTTCCCCTACATTTTTTCTAAGAATTCTGTAGTTTTAGCTATTATCTTTAAGTCTTTGGTCTATTTTGAGTTATTTACATGATGTACGGTAAATGTGTATATTCATTACTTTTATGTGACTATTAAATTTACCTATTATTATTTGCTGAAATAATTCTCATTTTATTCTCTTGACAGTCTTTTAAAAAATCATTCAATCATATATGTGAGAATTTATTTCTGGATTTTGTTTGTCAGTGAAGTCATCTCTTCCTAAACTCTATTAACAGGGATTTTGATTATTGATTCAACCCCTTAATAGTTTTCTGTCTATTTAAATTCCCAGTTTCTTCACTACTCCTGGTCAGTCTTGGTAGATTGTGTATTTTTAGAAATTTTTTCAATTCATATAATTTATCAAAATTATGATGATGTTCATAGTGTTGTCTTACAATTTTTGTGTTTCTGTAAAATCTGTGGCAACATACCTTGTATAATAGCTAAGTTTAAATGTTTGAGTTCGTTTTGAGTTCATTTTATTTTTTAACCAATCAATTATTTTGTCAACCAATGTTGACAATTGTCAACATTGTCAATCTTTATAAAGGACTAACTCTTGATTTGAATGTTTTCTTCAATTGATTTTCTAGTCTCCATTTTGTTTATAACTGCTCTAACTTAATCTTCATCTATCTCCTTTCAGTGAAAACTTCAGATATCATCCAACTGACTTTTATTCTACTTTGCTTCTCTCTATTCTACTTTGCTTCTTTTATTCTACCTTGGAAAATTGGCTGATAATTTCATAGTGGCACTGTTGTACATGAAGAGTGGCTTTCCTCTTGCTGTTTTTAAGTTTGTCTTAAATTTTGATAGATTGATACAATGAGTCTCAGTTTAACTCATGGATTTTAGCCCACTGAAATTCTTTCAGTGTATTTTATTTTAGCACCAATTTCTTCATTCAAATTTGAAGGTTCAAGTTCATTACTTTTAAAGTAAGTTCTCTCCTTCTAGCTCTTTTACTTCTGAGACTTTCATAACATATACACTGACATGGTTGATGGACTCTCATAAAACTCATAGATTTGGTTCACTTTTCCTCATTTCATTTTCTATTTTGCTCCTCAGAACCCATAAACTGAAAAGATCTGTCTTCAAGCTTGCTGATTCTCTCTTCTCTTTAGTTGAATATGCTGAGTCACACTAGTGAATTTCTCGCTCCATTTATTCTAGTCCCACCTTCATAATTTCTGTTTTGTGCTTGTAAATTTTTTAATCTCTTAACTGATATTCTCATTTTGATGATTGATGATATATCACTTTTCAGATTTATCTTAGTTCTTTGTCCATGTTTTCCTTTATCTCTTTGAGCATTTTAAAAACTATTGTTTTAGACTATTTATCAATATAACCACTGCCTGCTTTTCTTCTGGACTATTTCTGGAGGTTTACTTTGCTTTTTTAATGTATCATACTCTTTTTTTCTTAGTATGCCTTGAATATTTTATTGAAAGTGAACATTTAATTAAATGGCTACATTTTTCAATCATTTGCAAATTTCATATAGGAAAATGCAAGAGAGATTAAGTATCCCTTGTCCCTAAGCATATGCTTATTTACAATTTTCGCATAACACAACATTTTTTGGGATTTCATGCTTTATTTAAGATTTTACCCCTGCCTCTTCTGCTGGCTTAGTTGTTCTATTGTTTTCTTTAATCAGTAATCTCTTGTTTCATGTTTCTCAAGTCTATAGTTTCTTTGCAATTCTGAGCTACTTTTTGTTATCTAAATTGCAATTTAGAATTTGTAGGTGTAAGTGAATTTGTCCATTTTAGGTGACACAGAGAACAGTGCCTCAGCTCACAGAGCTTAAAATGCTCTAAATGTATCCTTCTCTGTTCTCTCTGGTGCATCAAAGGGAATTGAGGATGGGGGCCACCATTTCATATGAACTGTGTGACACTGTGCTAGATATGGATGGGACAATGATAAGTAAAATGCCACAGAATTTTCTACCATTAAAAAAAATTTTGTTTCTTGACTGGGCGCTCACTTGGTTGAGTAAATCTTTTTTTTTTTAATTTCCTGAGTTTCTATGAAGTTATTTTAGTCAGTCTCTCATTGCTTTTTTTTTTTTTTTTTTTTTTTTTTTTTTTTTTTTTTTTTTTTTTTTTTTTTTTTTTTTTTTTGTTAAAAACAAAAAATCTAAAAATCCATGGTGAATCTTTTTTTTTTTTTTTGAGACTAGGTCTTTCTGTTTTTGCCTGTGGAATCATAGGCTCTCGTTGCCTGGGGTACCACAGACTCAAGCAATCCCCTGCCTCAGCTTCCTAGGTAGCTGGGATTACAGGCGTGCACCAACACGCCCAGCTATTTTTTTGGAACGAGATCTCACTACGGGCCCCAGGAGGGACTCGAACCACGATCCCTAGCCCTGGCCACTTCATAGGCTGAAGCTTACGGGCATGAGCCGCCATGCCCGACCCCCCATGGTGAATCTTGATGATGCCACTATCACACTTGAAAACTGAAAAATAGATATTTTTTTCACCGTGAATATACTGGATCCATTTCTCCACAACTGGCAACATTTTATTTTATAATTTGTTTACCGTCTGCTTTTCTTATTGTTTTTGTCTTCCTCTAAAATTCCTTACTTTCCAGAATACATCATTCAAAGTTTGACTATGAATAGGCATTCAATTTTAGTTTGAAGCACTTAAAAAGGCACACCTATGTGTGTAGATACCACATTACCTAGCAATACACATGCCATCGCCATATTTCCTGACTGAACAAACGGTATTTCTTTGGTAAGTGTATCAACATTTGAGTGTGTACATAAAAAGCCCACCCAGATTTTTATTGAAACCCTGTAGTTGGTCTGGTGTTATGTTACCAGACAGATTTTGGTAATTGCATCAGACACACTATGCATTGGCTCAGAAGGAAAATTAGCATCATTGCTCTACAATGCCTGCACCATACCCCATTCCTAGTGAAAAGTAGGTAGTTTACTCAGAAAGAGAAGGCAGAAATTGTTTCTATTATTCACTTAGGACATTGGAGATATTCTGGAAGCAGTTCTTGTAATTTCAAGAATAAGGGAAAACAATATAGCAAAAAGTATACAACTAAGTATATGAGTTTAAAGTAAAAGACAGCAGGATGCTAATTAATTCCTGTTATCTGAGATAATGGGGAGAGAAAGAAGAGGAGGGGAAAACATGCTTGGCTTTCATTACCACGCACAGGAGTCCTTCTGAAGAAAGATGTTAAATGTCTCCCCTGAGGTATGTGTTGTCCTCCTAAATGAATTGCATATTATTTGGACAGAGATACCCAAGGGGGAATTGCCATACATAACAGAAATGTTTGATAACCCATTAGAAAGTATTTTACTAAGTAGTCTCTGTCATAGGCAATATTTTTAAGGGAAAAGACATGTTGAAAGTCACCACAAATTCCTAACATTTCTCTCTCAATACCTTATTATAGTACCTAATTAATTAAACATCACAACTAATATACATTCACACAAACATGGAGCCTATGCCCCATGTCTGAGTTGGTCATGCTTTTCATACATTCATGAAGTTTCAATAGGCCTGGTGTCCAGAAGAGGCAGCCAGACTCATAAGAGTTTAAAGCCCAAACCATCTACTCCTAGATGATACATATATCACTCCATGACTTGCAAATCATAACAGTCTTAAGTCAATATCTCTATGAGTTTGATCATTCACTTTCTTTATTAGGAGTATTCCACCCTCCTCCAAAAAACAGTAGTATTTGTCTCTTTAAATGCGACTGTATTTCAAAGTCTATTTTGAATGTTCTTGGTTCTGTGGATGCTTATTTAATATACTCTAGGGTAGACAGAGTATAAGCTTTTTGTGTCTGATAAGAGGTAATTACTTCAGTGGCTGGTACACATAGGTATTTAATAAATGTGTACATCAGAAAAAGATGAAGGAAGGAAATGAGAACAAAAAAGGGAAGTGGAAGGAAGGGAAGGAAGAGACAGGGAGTTCAGAAAGTACCAATTTTAAGGACAAGAGAAGAAGGGAGGGAAAAGTAAGGAAGGGAGGAGTTAGGAAGGAAAGTAACAATTTTGAAATTAATTAAAAAGTAATTCAGTAGGGCAAGTGTGTGTATATAAATATATATGTATATATATATAATTGCTTATAGATGTACATAAGAATAATTGTGATGAGAGGCAGATAAGTTCATTTATTTGAAAAAAATTCTGAGATCTGATTGACATAAAGCTTTTTTGTCTTGCAAGTCATGAAAAACTATGTTTTGAGCAAGAAGTCAGAAGTCTTGCTTACTTTTCTCCCCAACATACACTGTCATTGACTCACATGCATAAATATGCTCCCCCTTCAATCTTTCCCTCACAACCTTTTCCCATGCCCTTCAAGTTTTACTAAAATCACAGTGTTCACAATGCCTACTTCTCTTTAGCCATACTGAAGATTAAATTAGATACAATAGATCTAAACTGCCAGTAAATATGTGGCAAGACATCTCCTTGTACCTGCAGCACCTGCAGACCATTTTATTCCTGACTGTAATTCAGTACCCTCCTCACATAATTTTCTGCTTCAGAGAAATCTGTCAGGTTGTTTTGTATCACTTGTTTCCTGGTCCATGCCACATTCCATAGAAATTCTTTCTTCAATTGTGTGATTAAAAAAGGAGGGTGGGGTGTATATGATATTTTTTTTTTTCAAACAAACAATTCTTGGTCATACTGAAGGTCTCTAAAATGTAACTACATTCTCTTCAAAGACTGAGCCTCTTAGCTGTGCTCTCTGAAACTCCCACATATACAAATTAATTAAAAAGAACTATTTTATACCATAGTTTATATTTACTAAACCTGCTGCCTCATTGGCTAATTCCCTCAAAGGATATGAGCAATGTCTTACCTTCTTGGCAACCATACAATGTGGTGGAGGGAGATTGAACCTAGGAGTGTACAACCTGGGTTGAAATGATACATCCTGATGGAAGTTAATTTAGCTATTATTTAATTCAGTTTTCATGTTTGTACAAAGGTTACACTAATGTCAGAGTTTATTCAAATGATTATATATTATTGCATTAGCAACATGCTCGAAACAGAAGTAGCTGAGAAACTCTCCTTCCCCATTTCCCTTGACAGCTATGTTTTCATACAACAATTATGTAAATGGCATGATGTCAAAACAGACACATATGAATATAGATGGGTCACATTATTTCCTTGAAGTCAACTTGGATTTAACTCAAAATATCCTCTTCTGACAAGGAAGAAAGAAAACCTATCATATTTGTCATTGAGGTTAAATGCTTGCCTTTATATGTGTTCAATGTTACCAGTTCCAGAGCTTTCATGTACTAAGCTAAATTATCAGTTAACACCAATCCCCATGAGCTACCAGAGACTATTCTATCATTCCTGTCTTTCTGTCTCCTGATGGTACAGCACTCAGGGTGCTGGGGTTCTTTGCTGGAGATGTATAGATATACATACTCTAATTTTAAGTATCCTTCCAGCTAATGGAATACACCTTCCCACTTCCATAAGACCCATAAGCCTTCTACTTTCCAAGACGTAAATTGCTTAGGGATCAAGGGAAAACATCTCCCATTTTTCTTGTCTCTCTCCGAGGTATTCTGCTGCTTAAATCTTCATCATGATTTTGGCAACTTGGAGAAGATAAAATTAGTAACAAAAGCATTTTGCAGCCCAGGAAGCCCAGAACCTATGACCTTCTTGAAAGGGGAAAAGAGAACATGCATGAACATAAATTATATCTCAGAATTTCTCTTGTTATAATATTATTGCAGCTATTTCAATAGATATCATTTAGGGAGCTCAAAGATATCAAATATTCTACTACAATCCAAGACTAAAACTTGCAAATAAAGTGCAAGATACTATAGTATGTCATCAAGCATGTTATCTCAGCTGCTCTTACCTCCTGGGGAGCAGACAAAAAGTATGAAATAGATCCTTTTTGATAGGCTGATAGAAATGCTACAAAATCAACCTGTGGGCTTTGTAGTTTGCATGAAAGACAGCTCTTTGTAACCATCATTTCTTCTGGACTTCCTCAGCCTCAAGGTCTGTAGTCAACTATCCTTCAAACAAGTGCTAAGTAACAAGAGACAGCTGCTGTATGATAAGAGGACTTGGGTTCTGCATCAACTAGAGAGGTCAGAGGCAGGTACCTGAAAACAAAGGTAAGAATAGAGGAGGTCAAGGGAATGAAGTAGGGGGCAAGGCTAGTGAAACTAAGCAAGTAGGGACCTCAATCTAAGTGGGATATATTGGGCTGAACCATCATTCTGTGCAGATGACACACCTCTTGAATGGATAGGATTAACCTGTTACAGAAGCCTCCCAGACTTAATAGAATCAGAAGCAACTCATGTTCTCTAAGTACTCACTGTGTGTCTGAGAGCATCTGTTATTTCATCAGCCTGCATGATATATCTGAGATATAGAAATGATTATACACCTTTAAACAATATAGAAAAGCTATCAACAATACTAAACTGATATTATGATCCAAAATACAAGAGGGAAGCTGAAATTCCCTTTAATCCAAGTACTGTATGATGTCATTGTTCTCTCCAATGCCCCAGACAGATCCTCTAGCTCCTCAGTTCCTAAGTCCTGAGTTAGGGCCTCCAACATGTTGAAATACTAATAGTGTTTCCAAAACAACTTAACTTCTGTTATAATATGGTGGTCTATGTTGAAATATTGCCCAACTGGCCTGCTAATGACCTTTTTAGCCCTGGGCATCCAGGCATATTGATCAGCCTTGTCTGATAGACCAATAGACTGACATAGAGTTAAGAAGCCTATGAAGTAAGGCTGGTAGGGAAGATAAGGGGATCTACTCAATGGGCCTAAATCTTGGAGATAAATTGTTTCTTCTCCTGAGAAACTGGTCCCCTTGGAATTCTGATTTGGACAATTTTTTCCATCATATTGGTTACTAACTTGAGACATCCCAGAGGAAAAAGTCTTAACTTGACAGCAAATCAGTCAACTAGAAATTGCCCACTAATGTGTCCCTTCTGTGCATCAGCCAGAGCCTAATTAAGACCCCAGGATGGCTGTTACTTTGTGCTAGAGTTGCTATTCAGTTAATGGCCCCATTATCATTTGCCTTGCAGTCACTCTTCTGCAACCACTGTAGAGACGCTCTTCAGTGAGACCATATTTTAAGAAATTGTTTCTAGGAGAATCCATCACAAACAACATCTTGGAATACTTCAACACCCCATAAGGGAGGATGGCCAAATAGATCTGTGAATAGGGATCAGAAACCTGGATGCCCTTTTTCCTCTAGCACTCAAGACATATGGAAAAAAGGGGGTGGGTACTTACAATCTGTAGGTGAAGGATGATACTGCTTTAGTATTTTCTATTGTGAGGGTCATAAACTGTAAACACCAACCCATTATACATTGATATATTGATATATTGATATATTCTGAACCCTGTCTTCTGACAATTAACTGATTGATACAGCTCCTATTTGCCTGATTTCCTCTCTTATTGTGCATTGCATCTAATCTCTTCATTTTCTGAGATTTCTGATTCTAGCCTAGAGAATCAAAGCTTCTAGAGAACTCATTCACAACTAGGAGACTGTTGAGCAGCTGGGCTTTCCAGCTTTGGCCAGACCCAGACCTTGGTCAGACCCAGGCCTCTTCCTTATCAGTCTGGAGGCCAGGCCTCTTGATTTACAGGTTATCTCCAAAGCAGCAGGGAATGCTGGCTCTTTAAATTCCCCATGATAAAAATATCCTGGATATCTTGTGCATGTGGATTCCTTCTCTTTTAATTGGTAGTTTGGATTCCGCTGCACAATCAGCCTTCCCTCCACTGAGTCAATTAGCTCCTGCAAATGTACTGGGTGCTGCTCAAGCTCTATAATTATCACTTAGTGTCAAAAATCGAAAAGTAGAAAGAAACAAACCCTAATCGTATGTCTTAGAGGTGAATGTCAGCCTCTAAGAGAAAAAAAAAATAATCAAGTCTAATTCTCCAGACATGTTTGCTTCTGCTCGGATCTTATGTTGGAGGGATAGTATATTTACTATTCAGCAAAAGGACCTGACCCTCACTGGTAGTGATACCCTCTAAGTATCAATCCCCTTTATGTCATATTGGAGTTAACCCTTTCTCCCCCTACCCAATTCACTAGACTCTGACACATTAGAGCAATTTCACAGTTAAGTCATACACTCTTTTGAACTTTTAAAGATAAATCACACTATCAACATGAGATAGCATTACTATTTTACTTGATAACGTATTTCTCACTAGCAGACTAGAGAATTAATTTGCAACAAGACACCACTCAGCAACCCTTGAGTGTTACCAATATTCACACAGGAACATGAGCACATCTAGTCTCTTCTACTATCTAACTTGGATTGCCAAATATATTTACACACTGAGTGTATAGTTGATCTAATCTGTATACACACCTGAGCTCTGATTGAGGCAGATGAGAAATTTTGTCTCCTAAGGGCCCTGCCATGTGTTGTCTGTCTGATTAAACCATTTTCAGCCATGGGATGGTCTGGAGATCAAGGGAGACCATGACATTATATTATCAAGTATGCCTTAGGTTCTTATTTAAGGGTAGTTCTTTTTTTCTCTAAATATTCATGGCATTATTAACAATATAAACTGACACAAAGAAATAGCTCATATACAGGTTTTGCCTTCTAAATCTAACCTTTCTTTCACTGCTTGAATTTTATTTAAAAAGAGAATTGAGAACATGATTGCCCCATATTAGCAGTGTCCTTGGACATTTATGGAGAGAGAGCAATTTGGATGCTGTTCTTGACAAATACTTCAACCATAATTAAATGTTTCTACCATACTTAGGACAAAGGACAAGTGATCAAAGAAGACTAATTATAATGAATTATGACCCCTCTCTAAGGTTGTTCTTGATATTTCAGCTGCCATGTGAATATATGACAAAGTTGAAGGAATAACTGTCTGCCATCTGTCCAAAGTTTCAAAACAAGAGCAAATAATGCCCAAAGGGTAAATCAGTTAATGATTAATTCAAATCTTAAAAGTCATATCCACTAGTGAATTTATTAGTACACCCTAACTGAAGGAGAACTTAAACTGTCTGGGATACTGGTATCCATAAATTTCATTAGGAGTGTCTAAAACTAGATTGATAATAAAGAGGTTAGAGGATGGGAAAGTCCTGTGTTCAAGAGCAGTCCTATCTCTTCTTGTTCTTTTCTTTCTTTTTTTTAACCAATCTTAGTCATTCAAGCAAATTCCACAAGCCACAATTTCTGTATCAATCAAATAGGAAACAAAACATACATAAATCAAAAGGTAGTACCCAGGGCAGTCATCTTGCAAAGTCATTACCAGATCTTAGAATGAGACTTCCCACTCAATATGCTCAAAATCACATTAACCCAAATTCATTTTTTTTGAGACTAGGCCTCTCTATTTTTGCCCGTGGAACCTCAGGCTCTCATTGCCCAGGGTACCACAGACTCAAACCATCCCCTGCTCAGCTTCCCAAGTAGCTGGGATTACAGGCGTTGCACCACTACGCCCGGCTGGCTTTTTGGAACTAGGACTCACTACAGGCCCCAGATGGGACTTGAACCACGATCCTTAGTCCCGGCCACTTCATAGGTTGAAGCTTATAGGCATGAGCCACCGTGCCTAGTCAACCCAAATTCATTTTTCCTGAAGCACTTTAGCAAAGTGAGGCATTACTATACACACAATACTTCCAATCACTCCTGATATGGGAGTCAGTTTAAAATTCCAATCACTCCTGATATGGGAGTCAGTTTAAACTACCCCTTAACTTCTGTTCTCTCTTCAAGGAGATGAAATATCCTTTGTCTTTCCAGTACATCTCCTCAACTCAGTTCCCATTTACATAGTCTAATTTCAGGGCTCAGTGTCTCTAGCCATCATTTCTTCTTTGGCTTTCCAGGTGCTAGCTTTGACCAACCATTCCTTGACTTGATGCCAGGATACTGTCCACTACTACAAGCCTCATGAGGACATCACCCTGCCAGAAACCCTTCAGTGTCTCTACATCTATTGTAGCAACAGGTATAAAAACAAAACTAAACAAAACAAGCAAACCCTAAATAAATCTCTCTTTTTGAGCATCAATATATAAAGCAAATAAAAGTAGAACAATAGGAATATAAGTAGGAAAAATATTATTTAAATTACTATTAGCTAGTCCTACAATTTTATCTCTAAATTACATCAGAGCACTCAAGAAAATATTTTAATTTACATAATGCAAATTCCCACACTAACTTTCCCATTTTCATCTCAAACTCAAACTCTAAAGACACGCCACACATTAAATTCTAATATATTGTGATTGCTCAGTTATACCAGTGACCTCATATATTAATAAGGCTTTGGAGTCTATAAAGCCTTTTTCATATGTCTTTATTCATTTATTCAATACATATTATTCAAGTATTATTTATGGACTAGGCACAGTACATAGTATTGCAAAAAAAGTAAAGTAAAAGAAGTTATATCTGTCCTTTCCCATGTAACCAATAGTTTAATGGAGTAGATAGATAAAAAAAAATCAAATAATGTGAAATAGTCAAATATACTATGTCAAATATACCCAAATATAAAACATTTTCTGACTCAATCTGTATAAGCTACATTCCATAGGATTTGACTCAGAAACACGGTTGGTGTGACAAGTTCTGCAATGAAAATACTGAACCAAAAAGATCACAGAGGTGAATTTGAATGAGAAACTGGAAATAAATTCCAGGGAAGAAGATGCATAGTCGCAGTGTGAGTCAAAGGTATAAGCCAGTATTTTAAGAGCACACACAGAACTGTGGTTACAAACATTTTAGAGTCATGTGTAAAACAGCACAGGTAAAGAGTAGGTGATCTGTATGACAAATGAAGAGAAGAGTATTTGAACTATTCAGCATAAATGAAGATAGCTCAAAGGTTGGGCATACCTGAGGGCAGTGGGCCTATCCTAAAAAGGAGTGTTTCACACTGCAGGTCTCATGGTATGTGTGCCCCCCCCCCCACCCCCGCAGTTATTACAAAGACTGCAAAGCATTACTAGTTTCACAGAAGTATGGATTTCCTGACCTTCTAGAACTACATGTTCAGCCGGTTACTGCTATGCAGTACTTCCTTTACCTTTATGACCCTGTAACATATGACTTATAATATGCATCCAGAAAACACTGCAAATTTTATCATATTCAGCTCAGCCTCTCCCAACATGATGAAGAATAGAAAAATGTAAGAAGTAGAGAGGAACAAAACAGAGCAAATAAAGTAGTAATATTGAGGCAAAGGGGAAAAAATCATAGTGAGTAATTATATTTGTCATATTATCAGTAGCTAGCATGCATACATTACTATGTATGAGACTGCCACCTATTTTATAGATACGTGTAAGTCATTCTAACCTTTAAAATTACTGTTATTTTCCTTATTCTACATAAAAGCAAGTTACAAAGAGGTTAAATGATTTGTCAAAAGTTACATAAATCATATGGATAAAGCTGGGATACTAATTTCCTAAGTTGGTGACTTCATTCATTCTACTGTATACAGATCTCCCTGATTTGATAGTCACATTCAGTCTTTAAAACTTAATTTGGGGTCAGTATGGTTATTATTACTGTTTTAAAGAAAAAAAAAAACTGGTATGGAGGACAGAGAAAGAAAAAGTAAAATGAGAGCGCTTTCAGAGAAGATTAGAATATGTGAGTATCTAAAAGAGCAGGGTGGGGGTGTCTCCAATCTATTTGGGAAGAAACAAGTAGAACATCTCTCCGTATGTAAAGGAGACAATGGCATTTAGAATAGTGTTGAATTCATTTATTTACTTATTGATATCATAATTTTGTATGCTAAATATCGAGCTTTTTTCAATTATAGTCAGGGGAAAATGAGCAGAAATCCCAAAATTTTATCATCTGAAAAAAATGGCTGCTCATTGAAGTGGGGAAACACACACACACACACACACACACACACACACACACACACACGATTCCAGTTTTTTACAATTCCTTACTCGGAGAGGCTGAGTATGAGGTGAAGAGCCCTAATTATTCAGTTACTAAGTTTTCAAATTCCAGTCCCTCCACTCATTAACCAAGTGACTTTGGGCAAGTTACTAATTATTTAGTCTGCTGTTGTCAATTGCCTTTGCGTAAATGTAAATATTGCCTACCTCACAGAAATATTATGAAAATTAAATAAAGGTTATGTTGCAAATATCTTCCCTAGTTTAATAATATTTGTCTTTAAGTTTTGTTTAATGTATTTTTTGACTTACAGATGTTTTCTTTTTAGCACTTAAGTACCCAAGTATACAATTTGCTTCTATAGTTTTTTATAGCTTTTTTCTTAAAACAGCATTTTCTCTCCCTGAGATCAAAGAGAAATTCACCTGTGTTTTCTGCCTCTTTTGTAGTTAAACATTCATTTAAATGTTTACTCCATCTGAAATTTTGCTTCCTGAATTCTGAGAGATGAAAAGAGCTAAGTTTTTCTATTTGAATAATTATGTTATACAATACATAGCAAGTGATTGATCCTTTCCTGATTGAACTGGTGAAAACATCAGCTTAAAAACACTTTATATTTTATGTTTGGAGTTTTGCATTTTATTTCCTTAATCTATATTTTGGGAACACTGTTTTCCTTTCTAAAATTTCTGAATATTTTTATAACATTGCACTATCTTCCATTATTTGTTTCCAAGTATTCTTATGTGCTTTGCTTTATTCTTCCTCATAAATTTTAGAAGAGAGAGCACTCATAACACAAATTTCATAATTATAAAAAAAAACCAAAATATCACAAGTAGATAACAGAGTCGAAGGACAGGCTGGCTGCCGCACCTAGTTTTTCAATGAAATCAGATTTTCTTGATCATCCTCTATTATGAGTATGTCATTGAAGAGACATTTTGAGAAGAACTAAGATCTCAAAGGCAACTGAATCATGAGGGTTCCATTAACAATATGGAAATTACTCATACCTGATAACTAGATCACTGGGGAATGAAATACTCACTACCAACCAGCAATTGACTTGGGCACAGATGTGAATGATTTGAGTAATCACTATGATTTATTGAGCAATTAGTAAGGACCAAGTGTAGCCCAAGCCCATAAAGGCAGTAAAATGTAATGATTAGGAGAATTAATTTGGGATCCAGACAGTTCTGGGTTCCAGTCCCAGTTTTATTACTAATCATCTTTATAATGTTAGAGGTCTATACCATTTCAGTCTAAGAACATGACACATAAATAGAAGCAATATACCTACAGAGACCCTCCTTCCTCTGCAGAAATGGTATTTTTAATTGAACTAATAAAAATTACTTGAGTTAAGAAACCTCACACAGAAGATTGGACAACTTCATGAGATTTATGCAACTGGTTAATGTAGAGGTAAGTTCAAACTAGCTTTATCTTACTTCAAATTACTGTGTTTTGAAGTCATGCATTGTCTTTCCTGCATACATTTTCACAGTTCAGAAACTAAAGGTGATTTTTATGCTGTGCACCTTTTTAATTCCACATGAAGCTATTTTTATTTGATATAATTTTATGTCATGTTCAATTTATATATTTTCTTTGAGTGGTATTTATATCCATAAGCCAGTGCAATGATTATAGAGGACTACCTTAGGAAATGATAAAAGAAAAAGCAAAACTGTCTTGTAAATATAGTAACAACTCTCCTGAATTTTCCAGAATTTACTAAGTGATCTATAGTATTTGAGTCCACGGGCTGTGTTAGCATACCTTGTGAAGATATTAGAGAATAACTCCAGAAAAGGATAATTCTGAAAATAGAGACACCTTGCTCTTATCACATGACCCAGATTCACAGCACTCTTTTCGTTCTCTAGCTTAGGATAAAATAAAATAATACATTTCTTACTAATATGACTAATTACTATTATGGCATTGAAGTAAATGTAATTCTATCTGGTAATAAAAACATGTGAAAACCATTACACCTCTTCATCTTAAATATGAGAAACTAAGGGTCAGAGAGGTTCTTAGTGTGGTAAAGATGAATGGTTGTCTACCAAAGATTCATAATCCTCTTCCACCAAATAGAATTTTTGCTCGAACAAACTAAGATGAGATCTATATTTCATAGAACTATTTCATTCACATGGGTCATATGAGACCTGATTTTTGGTCAGTGGAACTTGGGCAAAAGGGATGTAAATCCTCTTTAATACTGGTCCACAAAGTCCACATTTCCTCTTCTCATTTTATAAAGGATGTTGATATTCAAATTGTGGGAGCTATATAATAAATACGGTTGATATAGAAATAATCTGGTTCCTGAATAAAGATACTACTATAGTTAATGCAAGTGCTTGTTAAAAAGTGTGTAGAATGCCAAATGTTGAAGATAAAAATCCTACGGGGGAGGATAGCTGATTATGAATTAATTTTAAACTAGATTTATGAAAACTGTGTTATCTTAGTCTCTCAATAGAAGAATAAGATGGGTGTTAGATTTCATGATCTAAAGTGAAAAAAAAAAACACACACACACAGATATTTTACCATGGTAAAAACAAGTTGGAATTTCAACTTGCAAAGTAAAGTACAAGTTACAGATAACATAAGCAATATGGGATACATTTAACTGAGGAAAATTAAATAAACTGTTTTAACAGTACAAGTCAAAGCCAATAGATATTCACTTAGAAGCACACTGAGTTCTGCAAATGAGCATGTGGTATTCATGGCACAAACTGAGCTGATTCAGCGAATGTACTGAATATAAAAATCCATCATGTTCTGGATGGACAGCCTGATTTCATAGCCATAAACAGAATTATGACTAACAGCCCAAGGCTAACACCACAAACAATGAAACACACCATTACGAGTTTATAGAACAAGGTTGTGAATACTAATAATTACTTTCACCATGGTTGGATCATAAATAGGATTATTAGATATCAGCTAGGATAATAATGTTGGTTTTGTGAAATGTTTTAAATCTGGGGGTACTCACGACTCTGGAGAACAAGACACTAAATGATGTCATATCGATACTGAGGGGAAAAAGGAGGACTGAAACGTTCCATTTGGCTAACCTTTTTGTTCTGAATTGAAAAACATATAGGACACTCCTTAAATTACATTTCTTTCTTTTTTTTATACTGAATGGACTTCTTCCAAGACAAGCAAGTAGGTGTTAGCTGTCATCACCTTGTAAGCAATGTATAATCCAAATAGTCATTGCCTCTTGGGGCAGACTTTTCAAACGTTTAATGCTTATATTGCTGAAACACTATATGGTGGGTGGAGAAACCTAAATGAGAAATCACGTAAACCATATCTTGAAATAAAATAGATAAGCTGAGGTACACAGAGGAAAGCTGATATACATCACCTGTTAAGACTATTCAGTAGTTTTATTGATTTTATTTGCATTTGCTGCTATTCCTCTGAGAAGCTAAACAAAACACTTGTTAAGGCAAACACAAGGTTGGCTGCTTGATTTTTGTGAAACAAACACCCCAACTCCCTATGCCATCACTCTTGGGTTTTGCTAAACTGTTTGCATTTATCAGGTAAATTTTCTAAAGTTAATATTTGCCTGCATGAATTCACCCTTCTTTTCACATCCACTGGTGATTCTTCATTTCTTTAAATATTTGACAGACAAATAAATTGTACTGGGACACTTTTAGGATCAAGTATGTACTAATTCAACCAAGACATGACATATAATATAACTGTGAGAAACATGAGCTCTGGAGTAAGACTGTTCAGGTTCAAATCCAGACTGCAACTGTTGCTATTTGAGTCATCCAGGTAAGTTATATAAATTATCTGCATCTCAGTTTCTCATCTATGAATTAGGGATAGTAATTTCACCCTATAAGGTTGTTCTTAGGAACTCTTTGACTTCAATTGTTTATAGTACTTAGACAACTGTCTAACATACATTTAATGCCAGAGAACTGCTTACTTTTATATTGATTTTTGTTATTGTTGTCCAAAGAAAATAGAGCTCACCAATAGCTGTGCCATTAATATGGCAGAATAGAATCCTAATAGGAAAAAAAACGTCTACTATCAATTTAAAGACAATATTGAACAGAACATTGAAAAAGCATGAAGATAAATATAGTCACCTCCTGTATAGTTACCATGGGAAGGAATTTCCTCAGCTGTGGCATGGATTCTGAAGATTACTATATAGTCTGCCATTACACTGTGGTCTCTGTTGGATTGAATATTGTTTACCAGAAAGAAAATATTAAATATTAAAATGAAAATATTAAAGCAGTACTTGAGAAATTACAATAACCAAATTCAATCCACACTATTTTTTTAATCAACAAATTCATTTCAAATGTATTTTTAAAAAATCCGTCAAAGCACAGGAGTAGAAAATTTTGACCCAACAGTAACACTGACTCTTATGAGTCAAGGCTCTTAAGAAACTTTGTAGGAAGAGAATTGTTGAATGCTTTTAAATCTCCAAAAGAAGATGTGAGTAGATTTCTTCAGAAGAAAACATCAGGAGAGAACTGAAAGACGTAGAGAGTGTAGCATATAGGATTTAGTGAAAATATAAGATTTACAACATATAACAATAGGTATATAAATTAGAATATATAATTTAGTAGACAATTACATATACTTTAGCATATGACTTGAAGTTCCCCTCAAGGAGAGTCATGTAGACAGATGCTAACACCACCCTCTAGACATACTTTTATTAGTTATCTGATTGGCAAAAAAAAAAAAAAAAAAAAAAAGCAATCTGCAGTTGGTTCCATCCTGGAGAGGCTCTGCTTTCACAGAATCCCACTATGACTGTTATGCTCACAGTAAGCAAGAAACACCCTGCCCTCGGGAAGGTGCATATCAGAATTTGTGAAAGAGAGATCCAGGAGGATAATTAAATAAATAGGATTATTTGCTGCAACATTTCAGAACACCTATAATGTTCTAATCTATTTTTTACCTTAGTAATGAGAAAAATAACATTTAGTGTTTTGCAAATTTATTTCAAACTAGAGTTCCCTCCATCATTTTTACAGCTGTTTGATCTAGAATTCTTGACCTAAAATACAAAACAAGACACAGAAACCACTAACAGAATGTCTTTCCAAAATTGTCTCCAGCACCATTGTATTTCAGGCACAATGAGAGGCCTATGAAGGGAAACCAAATTTACTTTTCTCTAGATAGATCTAGGCAAACTAACATCCTGTCATAAAGTGACAATCTAAGGTATGCTTTTTTTGTCTTCTATAGGTAAAAATGATAAATGCATTAGTGAGTGCTAGTGAATGAGGTGTATAAATATACATGTGACTGTGATTTTAAACAGCCCCTTTTAAATATCTAGGTCCCAAAGGCATTTGCACTGGGCACCTCTTGTTGACATCCTTCTATATATTTAAAAAAACATTCACTTTGGCAGTCATTTGCCAAGGAGTTCACACATTGGTTGTTGATTAACTCAGGGAGAATTTGTAGTGTGGTAAAGAAAATTGACTTAGGGATAGTCTGCACCACGAATGTGCCAAAGCAAAGAGAATGTTTAGACCTTCCAAGTGTATTTTATCTTGGAGCTAGAGGATGTTAAGTACCTTCTCAATTACCTCTCTAGAATGGTTTTAGAAACTAAATTAAATCCCTTTTCTTTTTAAATATTTGATTAGCCGACATTGCATTTATTATTTTACAACATATATTCCATGCATTTACATCATTATATATCAAATCATCTTTGATATTTTTGCGTTAAGCAGTTTAACAAAGATTCTCATAATCACACCAGTAAAAAATACTTCTAGCACCTTTCATTCTAAACTTTTAAGGGAAAATGATGGCTACAGGAAAAACAAGGAGATTACTTAATTATTTTTTAGGTTTTTGTAATATATTTTCAATGAAAATTTTTCTAGAAATCCTAAAATTAGGAATTTTCATGTCCATTTTATGTTTTGCCTGTAAATTTTGCATGAACTTTTGAAAACTGGTGTTGAAAGGAAATAATCCCATCTCTACCTTATTTTAAATGAAGGCATTCTAATTAATAATAATTAATAATAATAATTAATAATAATAATTCATACCCACACATCTTCCTAAGGAAACACATGGATAGGATCTACATATGTACATCCTAGTGAACTCCCAAGGATCAAAGGCATTTGCCCTGATGAAAAGCATTCAGTCAGAGTTCACAAAGCCTCTATAATTTGAAGCCTTTATAATTTTTTCAAGCAGAATAGCATAATCTTTCCCATATGCTCTCTAAGCTTTTGTATATATTTACATCATACATTTTGGGGGGAGTGGATACAATTGGAGTAATAGGTAACAACATGAGTTGAATTTAATCATCCATTTATCATTTTATCATTGGGGTGTTAGTCAAATTACTAAAGTTCTTCAAGTCACAGTGATATTTCTAAAATGGCAGTTAAAATAATTAATGGAATAATTACATTAATCAGTTATCAAAAATCATGACATTGTAAGTTTCAAAACTTGTTAATCAATATTATTACAATCGATTTTTAGTCTCTCTCACTGTTTCTTCCCATGCCCTTTTTCTTTATTTCTTTCTTTCTCCTCTTAGCTGTACAAATATCTGCTCACAGAAGGTCTGTCTGTGATCTATATATAACCCTTACTTTTCTAGGTATTATATTCAAATATAAATGTCAGGATGATAGGTAAAAGTCACAGATTGTAACAATATCTATCCAAAGCTCCACAGGTATGTTTTTTTTTTACTGTACCAACTCATATCTCTCTAAGGAAGGACACACACTGAGCCCAATTATATCAACTTCTGGATCAGCCTAGAACACCAAAACCCAGCTGGAAGAAATAGTCCTGTTAGATGTCACTTTCAAGCAACTTCTATTCATATCACTCCTAGATGTGTCTTATTTCATAGGATATTCACGCAGAAATAAGAGCTTTGATATTGTAGTATTCACATGATGTCTTTACCTTCTATTTCTGATATAAAGATTTCTGACTATAATCTAGAGACTCAGACATTTCTTTTGCTACAGATAATACTGAGCTTTGAAACTGAAGTGAAACTTCAGTTTGGCTTAAAACATAAAACTTAGGTTATACCATTCTCCCAATCTCTCCCAATTCCTCTGTGTGAACTCCAGTATCCATTGTGTTCTTTCCAAAACTCAAACTTACCGATTCCTCTAAAATCTAATCCTAGGCCAGGCTACTTCCTGTATCTATAAGCCCTCTAGCTCCATGCCCATACTATATCAAATTAAGCCTTATACACATTTGTGATTTCAGCTAATTGTCATTTCTTTATGAAGGCACTCTTACTTCTTCAACACAGGCTACTGCACCTTCTATCAGCATTTCATAAGCCGCATTGCAGTTTTTCATTATTCACAAGACTGTTTGATTCATGTCTATAATATCTGCAATTTCCATAATGGTGGGAATCAGACTCTTTTCCTTTATTGGAGTATTTAGCATTTTGTCATCACAGAGCAAGCATCAGTAAATATTTGTTGAATGAATGCCAAATGAAATTGTACTAAGTAGGTGAGGAAAGGTAACTCACATGCAACAATCATTTCCTAGTGCTGGCAGCAGATTGGTGGGTACAAACACATGACCGCTTATTAATCTCACTTTGACAAATTACCATACAGTCAGATGTGGAACTCAGGAATCAAAGGAAAGAGTCATTTCTTTACAACACAGAAACAATCTGAAAATTATCAGTAAATTCTCCAAACAGAAAATATAAGCATATTTTTAAGGATCAGAACCAGACTCCTTTGTCAGACATTCTTGGTTAAAGTTTGTTTATATTGTCGCAGTATAGCAAGAAAGATTCACTGGAATATATATAGTCCTGACTGTGTAGTCCTAACAAAATTGTCAAGGAATTTCATTTTCTGAGAAATATCAACATAATTTAACTTTTAACTTCATTATCACGATGAACCCAACACAGCTGTTTTCCCCATCTTGAATTCATTTTCATTTTCCTTTTTCAAATAGGAAAAAGAAAATGATTTTAAGTGCAAAAATGATATTTTGGTACATATGACTGGTAAAAAGGCAAATTTAAACTTATTAACTAGCTAGTTAAATAGCACCTTAGTATTATTTATGCACTGAGAACAATTAAGATCTATTGTCTTCTGCCATGTTATGACACTCCAGGTTGGTGGAAGGTAAGTGAAGCATATGCCTGTATGTAGGTATGAACAATTGGCAAAACAATACAACTACAGGAGAAGGGCATTACTTCAGGAGATAGAGACCAGTGAGCCAAGTATCAACCAGTAAGAGGAGAAAGGAGTTAGAGTAACCAGAGAGGGGAAGAAGGGAGAGGGAGGAAGGAGGTGATATGGGGAGGGCTGTAATGGGACTACTATACAAATATGACCAATGTTTCTGAGGTGAAATTCATGAAGGGTTTTGCCCAGGTTTTCTTCTATGTATTTTATGGTTGCAGGTCTCACTTCCAGGTCCTTTATCCATTTTGAGTTAATTTTTGTACAGGGTGTGAGGGTGTTATCCTGGTCCATTTTTTTACAAGTTTTGATCCAGTTTTCCCAGCACCATTTACTGAAGAGGCTATCCTTGTTCC